>RJWM01003017.1:29551-62693 GCA_004363535.1 Dasyprocta punctata | reverse complement strand
AAAATCAAAGTGCCAGTCACAGGTCAGGGGGTCACCAGGCACAGGGTCAAGGGTTAAGGCGCCTTTGTGGGGTTTCCTATCGAGAACACGGAATGATTTTCCAGAAAAACTTAATATTTGTCTGCCCTGTGCTTGGCCAAACTGCACCCTAGCTGGTTCCTAACCCAGCTCTGTTCAAAAGGAAGGGGCAGGGCTCCCGGGCTGCTCAGGCTGAGGCGCCCACTGGCCGTTTAGACGGAGGGGGACTGGCCTGCTCCTGACCGCACCCCTGCCCTGTCCCCCAGGGGCTACAGTGAGCGTCCTGGTGCAGACGTGGAAAAGCGCCACCAAGCTGGCAGAAACCGCTTCCTCATGGTGCTGGAGGCTGAAGCTCAACATCCGGGGTCTGGAGGGACTGGGCTCCCCCAAATCTCCCAGGCAAGGATCCTTGCTGGCCTCATCTCTCTCCCCATGAGTTGCGGCAGCGGAAGTCTGAGCTCTGTGCCCAGTTCCCCGTCTCACGAGGACAAGGGTCGGCCTCAGTTGGGGGCCCCGCCTGCTCCAGCACCGGCTCACGGAAGCACATTTCCTCTGCGAAGATCCCGTTTCCAAGGGAGGCCATGCTCTGCTCCGGGGCCTGGGCTTCGTGCTCCACATCTGAACTGGGCGGGAGGAGGGAACTGCAATCGGAGCCAGCGACGTCTGCCTTAGTAACTCCCTCATTTTACACAACCTCTGTTAGCCCCGGAGGAGCTCTGGCTGGTGGAATCGAGCCTGACTTAGGAGAGGATTTAGGGCAGAGCTGGACCCCGAAGCACCCCACCTGCAGGAGCTACTGTGGGGGCCTTCCAGTGGGGCCCTTCTGTATCCCAGGGCTGCCCCTGCACTGCCCTTTCATCCCCTCTCCTTCCACACTGCACTCTGGGCCCCGTCGTCCCCATGCACCCTGCAGATGCATTCACTGCAGAGGGGCCTCATGACAGGGTTGAGGGGTGAGAGGGTGTGCACGTGTATGGCATAAATTGGGGTAGGGGCTGGGGGCTCTGAATGTATGAAAATGTGCAAAGTGGGTTTTTGAAACCCTCGGAGACATCTCTTATGCTCTGAGAGGCACCGGTATGTCTAGTCCGGGAAGGCCGAGGCTGTAATTTAGAAGTGGTCCGGGGACCAGGGCTACAGTGCGGAACCTCAGCAGCAGAGATGCCCGGGCTGCTGCTGCCCTGTGACGCGCTCCCCTGCTGCAGCTCATCCCAGCCCTGCCCGCCGCGCTGTCCCTCCCTCCCAGAGGCCTGGAGCAGGGTGAGGATGTGGCTGGGACCCCGGGAGCCCACTGCCGCAGTGTGTGATCACCTGGATTTGTGTATGTCACTCAAGGTCCCCGTTCCAGGCCATGAGGGTGGTGGCACCCACCAAGGTGGCCAGTCAGAGAGACACGGAGCCCGGGAGCCTCCTGAGGCTGCCAGGGGTGCAGCGCCTTCTGCTCCCCAAAGTGTCTTGGAGCAGGATCAGAGAAGGGGACCCTGATTCAGACAGACCCGAGGGACCCAGCAGCAGGGCCGGGGGAGCATCCAGGTGGGGACACAGATGCTCGGGGAGCTGCGACAATGGCGGTGGCTGGATTTCAAGCCTAACACCCAGTCAGGCAAAGCCCACTCTAGAGCCCTGCTGAAGCAGGGCGTGCTAGTCTTGCACACGCGGGTGCTGGTCACGCACACACACGCGTTCATACCTTCCACATCCCAGCGACCTGATGGGCACCAGGACCACGGGATCCGCCCGGGCCAAGCCCAAGGGAGGCAGCCGGGCTCCCAGGAAGCGCCTGCTGGTGCCTGATAAGCAATGCTCTTCATGTCACACTCAGGGATCAGAGGGACTGGGGCACGGCTGACAGAGGCAGAGCTGCGGGCTCCTCCTGGGGTGCAGACCTGAGCCGCACTGCAGCCTGTGTTCCCTCCCGGGGACGGGGCCACAGCCTCGGAGGCAGCCGTGAGCGGTGGGGATGCAACTGTGGCACTGAGAGAGGCAGGGGCAGAGCGTCCCACAGAGATCCGGAGCTGGGGAACTCTTTTCCAAGCACAGAGGACTAGGATCCCCGGGGGTAGATCTGAGTGCCCTGCTGGGCTTCCACAGCCCCTGCCCGCTGGGGGCCAAGTGGGCAGCGGACGCCATGGTCTGTGCCATGGAGGCCACATCCCGGGACCCTCTAATGCTGAACCTCCTTCCTGGGCACAGTTTCAGTGCCAGGGACACTGGGTTTGAGAGGGCACAGCTCCAAGGTGGGAGGGGCGGTTGGGCGGGGAGGACTGCCACCCTCACGTGGACCTGCTGCCACGTGTCCTCAGTCCATCACAGCCCCGCTGGAACACCCCGTGTGCCTAAAACCTCTCCACCTGAGCCCCCGTGACGGTGCCTGTGCAGAAGGCCCTGGAGCGCCCCGAGAGCGCGCCTGACGGAGCCTTGGGAGCTGACTGGGTCATGGGGGCTTGGAGCTCACCTGCTGGCTGGATGAGGAAGGTCACCTGGGTGTGGCCCTTGGAGGGTTCGTCCCCCTAGTTTCTCTGCTTTCCTGTCCTCCACACCTTGAGCAGCTCTCTTCCGCCAGGCCCCTCTGCCTGCCGCCCCGCCTTAGAGCTGGCTGACCATGGACTGAACCCTCTTCACACTTTGAGCCAAAATAAACCTCTCCTCCTTTAATGCAAGGGTGTTGGGTGTGTGTCTCAGTGACAAGAAAGTGACTAAGACACTGTCCAATCTTGGGCAAGGATGTCAACGTGCAGACGCGAGGGGGACACAGACACCCGGTTGTTGTATGAGGTCACTGACCCCACAGGCTGTCCTGTGTCCTGCTGAGGCAACTGTGCTTCTAATGCGAGAGCCATGCACACAGATGCGTGAGGCAGCTCACAGCGGGGAGGCAGGCGCCAGGCTGTGGCTTCACTCGCCCGACACCATGGGACCAGTAGGGAGGGAGATGAAGTGGGGCGGGGCCCACAACATCCACCTTCCCTTTCTACCCATCCTCCAGGTGACTTCCCCGAGGCCGTCCTCCACCCCCAAGCTGAAGCCCCGTCCCCCTTGGAAGGCCCCAGGTGGGTACTTGTCCCTCCCCTTGGACTACTAGAGGCAGAGCTCCTCCTTCTCTGCGCCTGGTCCTTCGAAGCCTACACGTATTTGCTCACAAGCACAAGGCCCATGGTGGCAGAATTCACGCCCTTCCCAGGGCCGTGTAGATATCAGGTCCTAGAGACACACTTGTGGAATGGAAGACTGCCTTTTATATTTAAAATAGTTAAGATGACTATAAAACAAATTCCTTTCACTGGGAAAATATGGACCAATTTTGGGCAACATGGGCACTCAGTTCTTGAGATGCCTTAATGTTTTACCAATTTGTAACTTTTAAAAAATTAGGATGTCACCTTTGGATTTAGATGATACCATGATACGTCCTTAGATTCTTGCAAATCAGTTTCTCCAGCGCGCAGAGTGGAGAGGTCAAAGCTTGTCAAAACTGATGGTATTTAACATGTACAAAAGGGATTTCAAAACAACCACCTTCTGAACTGTTTCTCTGTATAAAAGTTCAGCAAATAGATAGCTCGATATTTTCATTCCTTTGTAAAATAAATTCTGACCGAATTAGGATGGATACCACTTGGTGTAGCTCGTCTTTACAGTACATACACACATACCTTTGAAATTCACCTTAAAAATCCAATCCTCCTAATAAGGAATCTTTCCAAACTAAGGAAAAGGATCCTTCCAAACTAGCAATATCAAAATTTAAAACAAAATTAAAACAGAGAAAGCTTGAGCCAAGCTTTCTTACTGAGAAGAAACCCCAGTTTACCCAACAGAAACTGATTTATAAATGGACCTGAGCCATTCATTGTATTCTAGCCGTGTCGCCATTTGTTAACGCTCCCTGGGGGTTTGGTTCTCAGGGTGTGGAGAGCGCTTGCCCTGAGGGGCCCCGTCCCGCACTCGGGGCTGTGGCACCTGTGGCTGTTGCCTTTTGGTATAGGTTTCTAGTTGTTCCTTTTCTTTTTCTTTTCTTTTGTAATTATCTTGAAAAGAAATGCTACAGCCAAGCCAGGTGGCAAACATAAAACGCATGCAGAAAGGCTTCTGTAAAGAGCGCGCGCTCCGGCCCGTGCACAGTAAAATCAGCAGGATAGTAGTGAGGCTAAGGAGAAGCCCAGGGCCTGCGTCTGCACCAGTGGGAGCCACAGGGACGGAGAACGCCCCGTCTTCCAGCTGTCAACAACTGGCTACGCGCTTCGCACCCTCTTCAACTCTGTTTCTGGGACCACAAAGCTTGAAACCCCCGCCGGAGCACACCCCCGGGCCTGTGTGGCTGTGTTCTGCTCGGAAGCAGGTGTGCGGGGGACAATCGCGACGCCCAGCCCTCAGAGACCTAGGGAGGAGAACGAAGCGGTCTTCTTCCTTACTTTTAACCGTGAGGTACATGGACTTGCTGACGTCTGCGCCCACATCGTTGCTGACCTTGCAGAGGTAGTACCCGCTGTCTTCCTCCACCACGTGCTTGATCAGCAGCGACCCGTTGCTGAGGACCTGGATGCGGCCGTTCAGGGCGATCGGCTGGAACTGGGGCACCCCAGCACCTGGAAGAGCGCGCAAAGGAAGAACCATGATGCGAACGTGAATGAACCCGGGGAGAGGGCACCGCGCGCACCCAGACGAGGGGAGGCTCAGGCTACACGGAGGGGTTCTTTCTTTCCTCCGGCACCAAAACTCCTGTTTGGAGAAAAACACATTTATTTAAAATGATAGCATTTCAAAGGCAGAGATTTAAAAAAATAAGAGTGCTTACAGATGGTTTCTCTAGAAAAAGCTGAACTTGATGAGCATTAAGTAGCTGATAAATTATTCAAAGACATCGCGGTAGAACCACCACAAAAGTAGACATCGCTCGGGGTACTAAATAAATTCCTCCCGTTCCCAGGGACTGATGTGAGTGTAAACACAGCCATGCTCACAGAAGTGAGGCTGTGAAGAGAATGTGGGGACTGCAGATTTCCTTCTAATAGAGCAGGCTTAGGTTGCAGTGAAGAGACACCGTGCACTGTGGATGCCACTGAACGCTATGCACCTAAGTGTGTCAGGTCGCTGCGTGAACAGTGCAGAGCCGGCCCGGCACTCCTCCTGGGCTCCCTGGCAGGAAGAGGCCGGCACTGGTGAGACATGCTAACATCACGGCGGGAAGGGACTCAGACGACAGAGGCACGTGAAACTCTTCTGAAAGGAGAACATTTTAGAAATAATGGACCAGAGGGAGAAGGCCCCGGGGGATTCCTGGGGAAACAGGCTGTGGACCAACCGGCCTCCCTGCCTGCCCATCCTGAGGCTGGGGAAGGGGCGCTCAGGCCTTGCGAGTCTCTGCAAAGGAAGGCTTCTCTCTTCTTTGGCCTGGAGTTGGGAGCCTATGGTGGTGGGGTCCTGGGGCAAGGATGCGTGGCTCTTCCTGCAGGAGCTCATGTGCATGCTGGGGCAGGTGCTGGGAGAAGCTGCTGGACAGGCCAGCTGTCCGCACACGCCTGCTCCAGGAGGGACACTGAGGGGAGGCGGGAGGCTCCCTCCCCGCTCTGCACCAAGCTGATGACCTGCAGCCTGCTGGCCCTGGAGCTCTGGGTGGCAGACCGTGGCCAGGCCTTCCCTGAGTCATGGCAGAGACCCAGGAAGTGCATCCTGGACTGCAGCGTGGGCAGTGACCCTGAGCCCACCCCAAGGCCCACAGAAATGGGGACATGGCAGATGGGTATTATTTTAAGTTGCTAAGTTTGGGGGGAATTTGTCATGCAGCAGGTGACCGCCCACATCATACACTGTGAGGAATCAGGTGGGTGCACAACCTTTGCCTTTTGTGCCCCTATAAAACAGGGACAGCGACGGGCCCCCCTTCACCAGGTGGCTACGTGTGGACTTTCCTGAACGGGGTATGGCACACAGTAAGTGCATATTACTGCGTTACTGTGGTTTAAATTCTGATCCTAATTTTTCTTTATGGTTTGAATTTGTTTTTAAATTAATTTTATTGGTGTGGTATACACAGTGGTCACATTCATCATGGAGAAGTTGTACCTGTACATATTTTGATTTTTTCTCATTCCCCTCCCCTCCCCTCAACTTTTCTTTCCCTCTTTATTTACAAAAGCTTTGCTTCTAATTATTTCAACATTTTATAATTATTCAACTCTACTTTAAGGATCATGAGGAAAAGGAACATCTTCCCTCAGTCCATCAACAGAGGCAGCATAGTGGCGGGCAGCCTGCAGGGCTGATCCTTGGAGTGTAAATCTGATCGAAGGTGATGCACATCGAAAGGATAACATACATGGATTAATTACTCACTAAGCAATGTATAATTTCATCTCCATTGGAGCTGGGGCTAAGGGTTAATATTTTTTCATCACATATGTATATTGTTAATCATTTAAATCTTCATCAATATAACAGATAACTTATATTTTAATTCACACTTTTGAGTGTTTTGTATGTTTGCTTGTAGATAATCTACAACACTTTTTCATTAATTTATTGGCCATTTTTACTTATTCTTAATAAACAGCCTATATAGATCTACTGCCATCTTTCTACAGGCTTTTTGTTTTCTTCTGAATGTTCCAAAGCACTTTGAATTTAATGAAATGTTTACACGCCTTTACTTTATAAAACTTTTAAAGAAATTGTGTTGTTTTAATCAGAATTGGATGTTGACTGTTATCAGTTGCCTTTTCACTTGTGGGGATGGTTATGTCTTTTCTTTCATAAAAGTAGATTATACTCCAAAGGGTTTGGTTTTGTAAATTACAGAATTAGTTCTTATGGAGAAAATGTTCTTTAGTGTAAGGATAAAGGAGTTTGCTGGAACCTAAAAGTGAAGGAAAAACCCTTTGATTTTTACTGAAGTGCTTAAATTTGGTCCACATTTTGAAAATCTGTTAATACTAGTTTCTCTCTCCCTGTTGACTGCACTTGAGGGTTAGTCCAGTCTAACACACACACCATGAATACAGAATTTTAAAAATATGCTCATGAGGTTGAAAGTCAGGAACTCTCAAGTGGTCTGCAAGTCACGTAAAAATCTGTTAAAACAACTCTGAACATTTAGTGAAATACTGGGAAAGTTTGCAACTGTGAGAGGACGCCACATATCTGTTTATTCTCTCAGAGAATTTTCACCAGGAAAATAATTTTTAATGGGTGAAACATCTGTAGTAAAGAATTAAAACACAAGCTTCTGGGAAGATGGCGGACTAGTAGGATGCAGGGAAAACAGCCTCTCTGAGAGACACTGTCTAGAAGCGGGAACACACCATCTGGAGGAAGACAAGAAGGAGGGAAGTGGGTTCCTTAGACCCAGGAAGAGCCTGAAGTCTGAATTGAACCCCACAGAGAGAGCGAAAAGAAAAAATTCAATTAAGAGGAAGGCGGTAGCTGGCAGTGCCTTTGCCTGGAGATGGACTCACTGTGCTAGGGGAGCTGTTGGAGCCCGGCGGGTGCACAGTCACGGTGTTGGCAGTGGCTGGTGACCCCGGGGCCTCTGTGGAACCATTCCTCGATGGAGGACAGCCGGGGGCGTGGAGGACTGTGCTGGCTGGTAGTGAGTGTGGAGGGCTTGGTCCTCCCACAGGAGAGGGGGATTTGCCGGGAGCCGTTCTGGAGTCCGACCAGATGAGCCTGGGGCTTAAACTGCTGCCGGCTTCCCCCAGTGGCTCCTAGCTGGGTGCAGATCTGTGGAGACTGCTTGGACCATGGCAAGCCCAAGGAGGCTGTTCTCGGGCAAGGTTGTCTACTACTCTGTCCTTGAGCAGTTGCTGGCTTGCGAGGATACAGTGCCACGATTTGGGTTGCTGTCTCCACAGGCTGTTTACCAGTGAATCCAGAGAGAACCCCAGAAGTGGACTCTTTTTTTTCTTCTTCTTCTTCCTTTTTTCTTTTTCTTTTCTTTTTTCTTTTTATTGCTTGTTTAGTTTATTATTATTATTATTATTTTAGTGTGAGTGTGGTTTCTGCCCTCCTTTTGGGTGTGGTCTTGTTCTGTTCTCCTTTTCTGTCTCTTTTGGCTTTCTTTTCTCTCAGCCTTCTGCAGTGGTTTCCCTGAGTTGGTGGACCCATCTTTGTTCTCCAACCTACTTGCAGTCTGTTTTTCCTTTTCCTACTTCTCTGCTTCCTCTTAAATTCATTTTGGGTCCTGACCCTTGGGGACAGAATTGACATTTTGTGAACCTAAGTACCATATGTGATTGTTTTGCATTCTGAGGTATGGTTATAAATTCAGTTTATATGGTTGGGGGTTGTAAATCAGGGGTTGGATTTACTGTTTTGTTGACTGTGTTTGGTGCTGTGGGTGCCACTGCAACCAGAACTGTCTCAATGGAACTGAATAGCTGTTGGCCCTCATGGTCCAGGACTGAGATTGACGGAGTCACAGAGAGAGCTGAGGCATGGTGCCAAGGAACCAGGGACTGGGCTAGGTGAGCAGTGGTTTCTCATCTCTGAAAAACTGAGAAGGTGGGATTTTCCCATAGACTTGGAGCCCAGGAACCAGTTATACCTGGAAGATATCTCTGGGAAGTGCTCATCACATGGAAGTCCTTAATACCACCATTAAAGTAACCCACTGCAGGCAACTAACAGGTATTACCTTAGGAATTAAACTAAAAAAGAAAAGAAATGAGAAGACACTTAAACAGATCACAACCTCAGACACCCAGTTCACCAAAAGCAAACCCAGAGGGCAATGAGGCTAGAAAATCTAAAAGCCCCCTACAAGGTTTCTCCAAAGCGGTAACAAAGCAATTGAATGAGGCTTTGGAAAAAATGAAATCAGAAATAATCTCTCAAATAACCACAGAGATTATCAAAATACACACCATGCTTAGTGACGTTAGAGCAGACACAGACAAAAAAATAAACAGCCTTAAGCAAATTATGGAAGGACGACATAGGAAGCAAATGGATTCCATAAAGCAGATTCAAGCAAATATCCTCCAGAATAGAAACTCCACTGAAAGTGTTCGAAGCAGATTAGGCCAATATGAGGACATGATCTCAGATATTGAAGACAGGCTCACAGTTAGTGACCAGGAAAAGAAAGATTCTTCAAAAACTAGGAAGGGAACATGAGAAATCAATCCAGCACCTGCTTGATGAGACAAAGAAAAATAACTTAAAATTAATTGGAGTCAGTGAACAAGCAAGAGATACTACAAATGACATCAAAAACATCCTTACAAACATCATGTCAGAAAACTTCCCTGGTAGAGAAAAAGAATTTGACATACAAATAAGTGAGGCATATAGAACTCCAATTAGCAATGATAAAAGAAAAATCTACTTCCAGGCATATCATAGTCAAGATTCCAGAAATTCAACACAAGAATAAAATTTTAAAAGCTGTTAGGGAAAAGAAACAAATCACCTATAAAGGAAAGCCCATCAGAATCACAGCAGACTTCTCAGCACAAACTCTCCAGTCAAGGAGAGCTTGGAGTGAAGTACTCCAAGTTCTAAAAGAAAACAACTTTCAACTCAGATTGATGTATCCTGCAAAACTATCTTTCAAAATAGAGGTAGAAACAAAATACTTCCATGATAAGGAACATTTGAGGAAATTCACGATCACTAAACCAGCACTTCAAAATGTTCAGAAGGACATTTTAGAAAGGGATGATAAGTATTACGACTCCACGAACCCCAATAGAAGGAATCCACCAGGAAAGGCAAACAATTAGAGGGAAGGGAAAAAGGAAAAAAAAAGGAGGGGGAAGCCAATAATAGAAAACAACATGATAAGGATAAGTCAATACGTATCAGTTTTAACCATCAATGTTAATGGTCTCAATTCACCAGTCAAAAGACATAGACTGGCAGAATGGATCAAGAAGCAAGATCCAACAATATGCTGTATACAAGGAACACATTTAATTCAAAACGATCCTCATAGACTGAAAGTTAAAGGATGGAGAACAATACTCCATGCAACAGGAGTCCAGAAAAAAGCAGGGGTAGCTATTCTATTTGCAGATAAAGTTAATTTTAAGCCAAGACTGATCAAGAGAGACAAAGAAGGTCCCTATATATTGGTAAAGGGAACAATCCAAGAGGAAGAGATAATAATCATAAATATATATCCAACAAATACTAGTGCACACAGTTATGTAAAACAATTATTAATGGACATGAAAAATCAAATAAGCTCTAATACAATTCTATTGTGAGACCTCACAAAAAGACAGATCAACTAAACAAACAATCAACAATGAAGTATTAGAATTAAATCAAATTTTGAGCAAATGGACTTAGTAGATGTTTACAGAATCTTGGACCCTACAACAGCAGAATGCACATTTTTATCAGCTGCACATGGGACATTCTCCAAAATAGACCATATACTGGTTCATAGAATATGCTTGAGTAAATGTAAAGGAACTGAAATTATCCCATGCATAGTATCAGACCATAGTGCAATGAAATTGGAAATCCATGCCAAAGGAAACCACAAGAACTTCATTAACACATGGAAATTAAATAACACACTACTGAGCAATCAATGGGTCACAGATGAAATTAAAGAAGAAATTAGACAGTTTTTACAGTTGAACGACAAGGACAATACAACATACCGGAATTTGTGGGACACGAAGAAAGCAGTCTTAAGAGGGAAATTTATAGCAATAAATACCCATATCGGGCAAACAGAACAAGCTCATATAAACAACTTAATGTTGAATGTTAAAATTCTAGAAAAAGAAGTGCAGACTAAACCAAAAGCTTGTACAAGGGAGAAAATTATAAGGATCAGAGCTGAAAGTAACACACTGGAGACTAAAAAAAAATACAAATAATCAATGAATCAAAGAGTTGGTTCTTTGAAGATTAAATAAAATTGATAAACCTTTAGCCAACCTTATCAAAAAAAGGAAAGAAAGGACTCAAATCCATGCAATAAGGAATGAAAAGGGTAAAATCACAACAGACCCAGTTGAAATCCAGAAAAATTATCTATACCTACTTTGAAAACTTGTATTCTAATAAGATGGAAGATACAGAAGAAATGGACAGATTCTTAGATACACATGAATTACCAAAGCTGAATTGAAATGATATAAAAATTTAAACAACCCAATATCAATAAATGAAATTAAAGATGTAATTAAAAAATTATCAACAAAGAAGAGCCCTGGCTCTGATGGATTCACTGCTGAATTCTACAAGAAATTTAGTGAAGATCTAACACCACTACTTCTCAAACTCTTTAATGAAACTGAAAGGGAAGCAATACTTCCAAATTCATTTTTTGAAGCAAGCATTACTCTAATCCAAAAACCAGAGAAGGATCCAACTAAGAAAGAGAATTACAGGCCAATCTCTCTAATGAACATTGATGCAAAAATTCTTAGTAAGATACTGGCAGATAGACTGCAGCAAATCATCAAAAAGATTGTACACCATGATCAAGTGGAATTCATCCCAGGAATGCAGGGATGGTTCAACCTACGTAAATCCATAAATGTAAGACATCATATTAATAGAGCCAAGGGTAAAAGTCCTATGATTATTTCAATAGACACAGAAAAAGCTTTTGGTAAAGTCCAGCATCCATTCATGATAAAAACTCTACAGAAAATTGGAATAGATGGTCTTTATCTCAATCTGATAAAAGCTATCTATGACAAACTGATAGCTAACATCATACTAAATGGACAAAAACTGAAAGCTTTCACTCTAAAATCAGGAACAAAACAAGGATGTCCACTCTCTCCACTGTATAGTTCTGGAAACTTTAGACAGAGTAATTAGACAAGAGAAAGAAATAAAAGGAATAAAGATAGGAAAGGAAGACGTTAAACTAGCATTATTTGCATATGACATGATACTCTACCAGAAGATCCCAAAAACTCCACCAAGAGATTTCTAGTCTTAATAAGCAGATTTAGCAACATAGCTGGTTACAAAGTCAAGACTCAAAAATCTATAGTATTTTTGTACATGAATAACAATCTCACTGAGAGAGACATTAGGGAAACAATACCTTTTACAATAACATCCAAAAAATTGAAATATTTAGGAATCAATCTAACAAAAGATGTAAGAGACCTCTACACTGAAAACTATAGTACTCTGAAAAAGGAGATTGAAGAGGATATTAGAAGATGGAGAGACATTCCATGCTCTTGGGTAGGAAGAATCAATATAGTCAAAATAGCCATACTTCCAAAACTGTTATATAGATTCAATGCAATCCCAATCAAAATATCAATAACATGTCTTACAGAATTAGAGAAACCAATCCTAAAATTTATTTGGAACAAGAAGAGACCTAGAATAGCAAAGGTGATCCTGGGCAACAAAGACAAGACAGGGGGCATCACAATTCCTGATCTGAAATTATACTATAAAGCTACTGTGATAAAACAGTGTGGTACTGGCAAAAAACAGACCCTAGGATCAATGGAATAGAGGAGAAGATCCAGAAACAACTCCAGACACACTAAGTTATCTTATCTTTGACAAAGGTGCTAAGCACATTCACTGGAAGAAAGATAGCCATTTTAATAAATGGTGTTGGAAAAACTGGCTTTCCACATGCTGAAGATTAAGATTAGACCCACATCTTTCACCATGTACTAAGTTAAAATCTAAATGGATTAAAGATCTCAACATTAAAACAGAAACATTAAATCTGCTGGAAGATAGAGTAGGTAAAACTCTTAAAGACATTGGCGTAGGCAAAGACTTAATGAATAAAAGCCAGACCACACAGGAATTATCACAAAGAATCAACAAATGGGATCTCATCCTACTGAAAAGCTTTTGCACAGTAAGAGAAACCACCAACAGTGTAAAGAGACAACACACAATGTGGGAGAAATTGTTTGGCAGCTGTCCCTCAGATAAAGGATTACTATCGAAAACCTATAAAGAACTTAAAAAAATCAATCCTCTAAGATTTAAAGACCCAATCCAAAAATGGGTGCCTGAGATGAACACACACTTCTCAGATGAAGAAGTACAAACAGCAAATAAATATGTGAAAAAATGTTCAACAGCACTGGCCATTTGAGAGATGCAAATGAAAGTAACACTCAGATTCCACCTCACCCCAGAAAGAATGGCTAGTATTATGAAGTCAACCAATAACAAATGCTGGAGGGGCTGTGGGCAAAAAGGAACCCTTCTCCACCATTGGTGAGAATGCAGGCTGGTGCAACCACTGGGGAAGTGAGTGTGGCGATTCCTCAAAAAGCTAGGACTGGAGGTCCCATTTGACCCAGCTATTCCCCTTCTGGGTATCTTCCCAAAAGAACTAAAAACATCTCACCACAGTGATATATGCACACTGTATTGAGTATGCTATGTCCCCCCAAGTCCTCACATACTTTTGATGAGGCTAAGTCTGGTGCTTGCTTGTGTTTGGTTTGCTGTACCCGCCCAGGGGTGGAGCTGACATACAGTGTAATGGAGGGCGGGTCTTCCTCTTGTGCTTCCGCTTCCGCCTCTCTCTCTCTCGCCAGTGTGCCTTGTGGCTTGCAGCCACCATGAACTGTAGCCCCGCCACCCCATGCTGACTTGGAGCCAACTAATGGACTGAAACTCCAGAGAAACTGTAAGAATAAACCTTTCCTTTCCTAATTTTGGGCGTCAGGTATTTTGTCTCGGCAACGAGTGAAAAGTAACTAAGACAGAATTTGGTACCGAGAGTGGGGTCATTGCTGTGACTATTCCTGACCATGTGGTTTGAGAGCCTTTGGAAGTGGCTTGCGGGGAAAGTTTGGAAAGGTTCGGAGATGCCATCTACATGCACAGAGCTGGAATGGCTTAGGCTGTTTTGTATGGGAGATTCTGGTCAGAGCTCAGGAGACCAGAAGGCTGATAGAAAGCCTGCCAGTAAAAATCAGGCTCAGGAGATTTCTGCTGGGAAGAAGAACGACATTGGGTGTTGGACTCCACATGATGTGTGTTATGGTTTGGCAGAAAGTTTGTCTGCATTCTGCCCATGCCCAGAGACTTTGCCTGAGACTGAGATTAAGGGCAAAGGATTAATTACTCTACAGAGTGAAATTATGAGGCAGCCAAACATTGAAATGGTGGCCTGGCTTTTGTTGGGGGCTCTTAGCCAGATTTATGTTGCGGATAAAGAGCAAGGAGCCCAGTATGGTGATTTAAAGTGTGAGTTTGGCCAGGAAGCTGTGGACTGTAAAGATGGAGCTGAGACCTTGATTGCTGAGAAGGAACAAAAGAGTAAAAAAGATGGCCTGGGGGCATCCCGGGAAGCAGCGGGCCTCCAGCCTTTGCAGCCTCACACCTTCAAAAGTGAAAGAGTTTGCTCAGAGGAAAAAGCCGCAGAGTGCCCTGTCCCAGAGTGGCGACAAAAAGCCACAGAGTGCCTTGTCCCAGAGTGGTGACAGAGGCCACGCCATGTCCCAAAATGTCAGTGGCCATGCCGGATTCCAGAATGGCAGCATAGAGAAGCTGTTCCTCACAATCAGGTTCAGAGAGCTCAGCGATCCAAGCAGTCAACCCCTACAGCCAAAAGAGAGGAAAGCCTGGCTACTGCTCCAGCCTGCAGCGAACCTTGGCGGCACCCACGTGGTGCTGGTTTTAAGTACAAGAAAAGGCTAAGGCAGCTTCTGCCTCGCCTGCAGAGAGCAATGTATAAAGATGTAAAGGTGGAGCCAAGGAATGTGGATCGTCCAAGAAAAGCTATGGAAGTTAAGACCCCTAAAGGTGCTGCAGGGGTGGAGTCACTCAAGCCTGTGGGAGCTTGTAACCAGATTACTTCAGATGCTGAGCAGAGAACTCTAGGACTTAATGTTTACCCTGCTGGATTTTGGACTTGCTTTGGTTCCAATGCTTTGTATTCCCCTGTTTGTAACTTTTGGAATGGTAATGTTTATCTTGTGCCTTTATATGTTGGAAGTGCTTAACTTTGTTTTCATTTGTACAGGGGATTACAGTTAAGAGTTTGCCATAGATCTCGGAGGAGATTTTGGACTTGGACTTTTCAGCAATGCTGAAACTGTTAGGACTTCGGCAACCTTTGGAGATAGACTAAATGGCTTTTGTATTAAGAATATAAATGAGTCCTTGGGGGTCCAGGGGTGGAATGTATTGGGTATGCTACGTATCCCCAAGTCCTCACATACTTTTTATGGGGCTAAGTCTGGTGCTTGCTTGTGTTCTGTTTGCTGTACCCGCCCAGGGGTGGAGCTGACATACAGTGTAATGGAGGGCGGGTCTTCCTCTTGTGCTTCCGCTTCCATCTCTCTCTCTCTCGCCAGTGTGCCTTGTGACTTGCAGCCACCATGAACTGTAGCCCCGCCACCCCATGCTGACTTGGAGCCAACTAATGGACTGAAACTCCAGAGAAACTGTAAGAATAAACCTTTCCTTTCCTAATTTTGGGCATCAGGTATTTTGTCTCAGCAATGAGTGAAAAGCAACTAAGACATGCACCTATGTTCATAGGTGCCCAGTTCATAATAGCTAGATTGTGGAAACAACCTAAAAGTTCCTTGACTGAGGAATGGATAAAAAAGATGTAGTATGTCTACATAATGGCATACTATTCAGCTGTAAAGAACAATAAGCTAGACATTCTCACCCTTAAATGGATGAGTACTCAAAATACACTTCTCAGTGAACTAAGTCACACATATGTGACTATCGCATTGTTGCACCTGTGTGATGAACTGAAACAAAATCTATGTATATAAAAAATTGGTTGGGGCAGTTAGAGAAAAAGAATTTTGAGTGAAATGTAATTTTCTCAGGGTCACCTTCATATTTTATTTTTAATGCGAAATGTTCACTTGAAAACAATAGAGTAATCATAACAAAAAAGATAGTCATATAGCAGGTCTCTCTTGATACGTTGAGGTAAAAGTTTTGTGCTAATAATTTGTTAGATAATGGTTCATGTCTATATTTTTTATCTTAAATAATTTTCAGGAATATGCATTGTGCTGATGATTGTTACTGTCTTATTGGTTGTTGTGAAATTGTTATGTTTTGATTTCTTATTTTCCTTTTGTTTAAAACTTTAAAAAAATTTTATAGGGATCCATTTTCCTTGCCTCCTTGCAGTCAGTAATACAAAATAATACATGGTATCTGCCTTCAGGAACCCAAAGACTTGTCCTGCTACAGACACTGTCACATGTGTATTGCTGTAGATGATGCCTTAAACTCTTTGGTGAAGATGCTTAGTAGGGAGATTGCTGGGTCTAAACTGCATGAATTTCAAACATGTATTAATAATTTTTTTTAAACTAAAACAAAACTCAAAAGAAATTAGTAGAAAAGAATTGTACTGCTTGAGGTTTTGGAGGTTTAGCTTAGTGGAAAAGTCCTTGCCTAGGGTGTGTGAAGGCTTGAATTACATCTCCATCACCAAATAAAACCAAATATTATAAAAAATGCTACATTATGTATTCAAAGTCCTTAAATTATAAATGTTTTAAAGTGTGTTTTATGATTTACTTTTTGTTATACTGTTACTTAAAAGACTTCATAATTATCAAATAATAATAAATTTTCCTAGTTTAAATTCCAATTTGGTTGGCTAACAAGTTTTGAATGATACAATTTTTAAAAAATATTTTGCATTTTATTTTAAGATCATACATGTTGGTAAATATTTGATATGCTCTTGAAAAATAATGTGTGTTTTGTCATAGTTTGGTGTGGTTTCTATATATTTTAATTAGGTCTGGTTTGTAATTCGTATTAAGATTCTATATGCTTATTGATTTTTTGGTGTGCTTGTTCTGTTACTGAAAAAGTAGTCTCTTACTATGATTGCAAACTTATTATACTTTTTCTCTCCCTGAATTCTTATTTATGTATTTTGTGTTTGTCATTGTTGTTTTGCAATTTCTAATAAAAACTTTTCAATATTGATTAAAAAAAATTAAAACACAGTAACCACAGTGCCAGGGTGTTCCAATTAAACAGCACAAAAGTGTGATCCATTGGCACTTATCTGGCCTGAGATAAGACTGTTAATTATTAAAAGGACCTAATGAAGACATAAAGTATAAGTGCATTTGGAAACATGAAATCTTCTGTTTTCATCAGAAAAATTAGGCTAAGTCGAAAGGGGGCAGCACCTGTAGATCTGGACGGGCTTGTGGAGCTCAGTAATATTGCTCACCCTGCCCGCCACATGTGCCCTGTCGGGACCACAGATCCAGGGCTGGGTGCTCACTGAAGGCGAGGGGCAGGACTTCCCCATGGTTCGATAGAATTGCTGGTCATGTTTTGGTTCATCATGATTTGAAAGAGTAAGATGTAACCCAGTGTGTGCGATATGCAAATCCCATAACCTGCTTAGCATCAGGCAAAGGCTGGATAACCAGCTGAAAGATACAACGTAGAGAGCAGCAGTACTGAACTAAACAGCCGCTGATTTTCCGTAGCCAGCTGAGGTCCAGTGGGGGCGATTTCAATGCTACCTTGGGTGGAAATGAGATGTTAAGGCACTAAGTAAGGCACATAGTTACTGACGGCTATGCTACTGCTGGATGGCTTCTCTGCTGTGTTGAAAAGATGGCCAGCTGCGTGGCCAGGGGCACTGACGCAGGCACAGTGTTCAGCTGAGGGTGACGGGGAACCTACTGTGAAGACAGCCGCGAATAAGTTGACTGGCTCCTCTTTTCTTTCACTGATAGGTAATTAATGGTCTTGGCTAAGAGTAAAAGGATTTAGGCTCTGACACTGTCCAAGCTAATTGCGCCTTTGAGTAGTGGCTCACTCCCTCTACCCCTCATTTCCTCATATATGAAATGAGAATAATGCATTGACATATAATACAGAATTGTTTCCATCAAGGGAAGTGAGATTGCATGAAAATGCAAACGTCCACACGTAGGACTGGACAGAAGTGGGCAGTGAGCCTGGTCAGAGTCCCCCTCGCAGGACAAATAAGATTGATTTGAAGTGCAACCGATACGGTGAGAGAATCCCTCCAAGCTCCTGGGGTGCACTCAAACGGGAAGGTTGCAGGTACCCTTCCTTCCCATGGAGGAATCGGAGTCTCCACCCTCCCCATCTCACGGACACAGCAGTGCTTTGCTAAGGAATGGGTTTGGTCAGCTTCTTCAGTGCCAGGGCTTCCTCCTCTGAGACTAGTTAAAGGCTTACAGGGAAGATTAGCTGTGAAGCTAAGAGGTGAAGATAAGTAGGTGTGAAAGCAACAGCAGTTGCACCTGTTAAGACTATCACCCGGCTTCTCTTAGAAACCCAAAGAATAAAGAGCAAGATAAAAAACAGATAACCAGTATCAGAGATACAGATCTTTCGTAAATGGAAGGGGAAGGGTACCCACAGACGAGGGGTGGGAGTGAAGACGCGTTGAGGACATACACCGACGCCCTTTGAAGAGTGGAGCCATTATGGGCTGCAAACAGGGGCTAACAAAATTCTTTTCCAAGAACGAGTCTGAAGGACTGAAAACCCATGGTCGTCCCACCCAGGCCCTGGCACCCAGTTCCCAGGAGTTATCCCAGTACGAAGCCTCAGCTCCCTGAACAGGACAGGAGAAAAAACTCATTTAAGGGAGCATTTTCTCCTGTTGACCATTTGCCTTTTCCAGACTTGTCTTCTAAACGGACGGCAAGCAGTCTGCAGGCCGAGCTGCCCTGGCCCACCGAGGAGGCACCTTGGTCATCTCAGTGGAGGTCTGGCACTGGTGGCGCTGGCAGGAGACACGGCCTGGAGTTAACTCGCTCAGGGAACCTGGGTGCGTCTCCTGCTGTGCGCTCCTCAGGGTATCCTGGCACACAGGCTTGGAGGATGACGGGGGCCCAGGGATGCCACCTGGACCTTGGGACAGAAGGTGTGGGGAGGACCAAGGCAGCTGTGCCAGGCAAGCTGCTGAAGCAGGAGGCGACTCCAGGGAAGGTCACCGGGGCGTCCTGACCCAGTGTCCTGAGCGCGGCATTTGTTTCCCATCTGGAACCCAGCAGCTTCCCTGGCGACCCCCAGGGAATGCTCGTGAGTGTCCGGTTTTATTTTTGTGAATTTCTCAACAAAAGAATCAAGTCTCTGTCCCAGAAGGAGGCTCTGACCTGAGGGAAGGAGGCCTACAAGTGGGTGACAGGAAGCACACGGGGAGGATTGGGGTGCTGAGAGCAGGGAACGGCAGCCCCGGTCAGCCACACTGTGTGAGGCAGAGACTGCTGACCTCGCACTGCTCACCCAGGACAGCAAGCGAGGACGGAGCTAAGGCAAGACTGTTTCTGTACAAAAAAATGACAGATGCTCTGGAGCGTCCAGGGAAAGGCGGAGAGAGGGAAAGCAGGCTCCTGTGTGCCCGTGCCATGGCTAAGAGCAGGAAGGAGGCAGCAAGTACTGCAAATAAAGAAATCGAAGAGGACCTCAGAAAATGGAAAGATATTCCTTGTTCATGGATAGGAAGAACAAACACTGTGGAAATGGCCATTCTCCCAAAATCGTTATACAGATTTAATGCAATTCCAATCAAGATACCATTAGCATACCTCACAGATCTAGGGAAAGCTTTCCTAAAATTCATCTGGAACCAGAAGAGACCTAGAATAGCAAAGGCAATTCTGGGCAACAAAGGTAAGGCAGGAGGCATCACAATCCCTGACTTGAAGTTATACTACAAAGCTGCTGTAATAAAATCAGCATGGTACTGGCATAAAAACAGACCCAAAGATCAATGGAATAGATTAGAAGATACAACCACAACTACAAACACACTTAGCCACCTTATCTTCGACAAAGGGGCCAAACACGTTCAATGGAAGAAAGACAGCCTCTTTAATAAGTGGTACTGGAAAAACTGGCTTTCCAAATGCCAAAAACTAAAACTAGTCCCGTCATGCCTATTACCATGCACTAAACTAAAGTCAAAATGAATCAAAGATCTAAATATTAAAACAGAAACACTAAATCTCCTGGAAGACAAAGTAGCTAAAAATCTTGAAAACACAGAATTCATGAACAAAATCAGATTGCACGGGAAATACTTCCCAGAATCAACAACTGGGATCTCATCTTATTTAAAGTTTTTGCATGTCAAAAGAAATCGCCAACAGAGTGAAAAGAAAACCCACGAACTGAGAAAAAATCTGAGTCCACTGTCCCTCAGACAAAGGACTTCTATCTAGAACATATAAAGAATTAAAAAATATCAGGCCCGAAATTCAAAGATCCAATCCAAAGATGGACATCTGAGATGAATCCACACTTCTCAGCTGAAGAAATACAAATGGCAAATAAATACATGAAAAAAATGTTCAGCATCACTGGTCATTAGAGAAATGCAAATTAATAAGATGAGATTCCATGTAACTCCAGAAAGTATGGCCAAGATCAAGAAAACCACCAATAACAAATGCTGGAGGGGCTGTGGGGAAAAAGAAACTCTTCTCCACTGTTGCTGGGAGTGTAGACTCGTGCTGCCACTGTGGAAATCAGTCTGGAGGTTCCTCAAAAGGCTGGGATTGGAAGTCCCATTTGACCCAGTTATCCCACTTCTGGGCATATTCCCAGAGGAATTGATATCACAGTGATATATGTGCACCCATGTTTATAGCAGCACAATTTGTAACAGGCAAATCTTGGAAACAACTCAAATGCCCATCAACTGAGGAATGGATAAAAAAGATGTGGTATTTTTGTACAATGGAATACTACTCAGCTGTAAAGAAGGATCACATTGAGGCTTTTACAGGTAAATGGATGCAACTTGAGACCATGCTCATAAGTGAAATAAATCAAACTCACATGTGTAAATACTGTATTGCCTCCCTAGTATAAGAAACTGAAAGAGAGGGCCGGGAGTTTGGCTCAGTGGCTTAAGCGCCTGCCCTGGCAGGTGTGAGGTTGTGAGTTCGATCCCTGGTGCCACAAAAAAAAAAAAAAAAAAGGGAAACTGAAAGAGTAAATATGACACAAAATCTTCAATAAATATTGTGAAAGGGTAAGAAACTGCTCAAAGGGGAAAAATAACTCAGGGAGAAGGAGAAAAGAAGGCAGGGAAAAGAAAAAAAGACAAAAACTTGTATGTATACACTTAAGATAGCCAAGATGATTGTACTACTAATTCTATTAGTTCTTGGAACAAAACAGTTAATATTCACAGGGTTAGACCAATGTTACATGTCTATATCTGATAAGCTGAGTAACTCTTTTGAAGATAATGATGCAAAATAACAACCTTTGTTATGTTTCTACCACCTTGTTTTGGAAGCTTATATTGTTATTGTTTGGGTTTTCTGTTACTGTTGTTTATTTATCTCTTTTGTTTCTTGTTTTTCTTGTATTTTTGTTTTGTTTTGTTTGGTTTTTTCCTCTAATACAGAAAGGACATGTACATGGATAGGATTGTACATGCCTAGAATCTCTCCTAAAGAGTTTACAAGAATCGATTTTATTATGTGTGATGATATGAACAGCTATTTTAAAGAAAATGAGACATCATGGTAGCCATTGCTGATTTCCTGTCATCTTGTTTTGAAGTCCTGTGTTGTTTGTATTGTTCCGTTCTAGTCTGCTTTGTTCTATTCTGTTTTGTTTTGTTCTCTTTAAAGTAAAATAAAATAAAAAAGAAAGGGGCAGGGGTGGGGTGGCCCCAGTAGGGAGGAGCAGGTAGGGAAAGGAGGGCCTCAGCCCAGGCGCACCCTCCAGGCAGTAGACAGCGCCTCCATCCTGCTACAAGAGAGCGGTGGACGCGGTGCAGGGCCACCAAACAGGGCACAGGTCAACACCTCTCCACTCAGAAACCAGAGGATCAAAGAAAACTAGATGGTGGCTGGTACAGAGCCACTTCCTTGTACCAATGGGAAAAGTGATGACATGATTAGTAGACACAACAAAAGAAGATTTGGAAATGGAGAGGCTGCCCGTGGTACTGCTGGGAAGTTTCAACATTCTGCCGAAGTCAGTGTTCCCTAGATTGGCTTTCCATTTATAACCCTCCAACTTTTCCAGAGCAAGCTTTTAGAAATTTGATAAAAATTTCCTAAAAATCATTCACCTAGAGGAATCAAATGAACAACAATCCATAGAAAAATGATATGATATTTTTGAAACAGCCAGCTTGTGTAACTTAGTGAACTCCTGTTTCAAAATAAAAAATAAAAAGGGCTTGGTGTGTAGCTAAGTGATAGAGCACTTGCCTAGTATGTGTGAGGCCCCATTAAAAAGCTGTGTGATCTCCCTGATATGTGCAATCTAAAACAGTTGTTCTGATAGAAGCAGAGTAGGGCGGCGGTCACCCCCAGTGGGGCGGGGAGGGCAGGCAGAGGTTGGTCAACGAGTGTAACCGGGGGAATAAATTCTGGTGTGAGGCACAGTGGGGTGACCACGTTAGCAACAATTTACTGAGTATTTCAGAATTGCTAAAAGAGAATTTTGAATATTCTGCCCCAAAGAAATGATCAATGTTTGAGACAACAGAAATGCTAATTACTCTGATTTGATCATTTCAGTGTTTGTATGAAAGGAAACATTGTGCCACGGGCCCTCGAGAGGTGCAACAGGTACACGGGTACAGTCATGCCTCAACCAACAGCAAAAGGTAAAAATTAAAACGCCAGGTCCAAGCTGTCTCCATCCAGGGAAGACACGAAGAAGAGCGAACCTTTCTGAAAGTAGGTGGCTGAACACGATCTTAACCCCAGCAAGAGACACTCCAAGTGCACTTACTGATGTCGTAACACAAACTTCACATAGACGTTAAGAAATAGTATGAAACTTCTGCACTGGCTGACATGGAAAGACATTCAGGGCATATTGCTAACTGAAAAAAAAGATTATAAGCCAGGATCAATTGCATGATCAAGTTTTTAAAAAATATTTACATGCGTAACTAAAAATATATAATCTGGGGGGACAGATCTGAAAGGCCAAACAAAACACATTTCCAATGCTCATCTTTGGTTATCTTTCACGCTATTAAGTGGGGAATAAACTTGTTTAAAGTTTTAATTTTTTCTTCAGTGGCTTGACTTGCTCTGTGAAATGTAAAGATGGAAGAGCTACTGTAACTGAGCCAGCAGCTTGGGGGTGGGCAGGGGTAAAGTCCCCGAGCCCCTGTGACCGAGGGAGACTTCAGTAGAAATCTGTGCAGCCCCCTCCCACACCAGGAAGCCACGGAGGTAAGCGTGCAAGTGACACGAATAAGCGATTCTTCAGAGGAGCAATGGATACGCTCGGCAGACACGGGGTGAAACTGCTGGATGCCGTTCGCATTTTCAATGTGTAAATGAAGTGGGAAGCCACTGCTCCCCTGCCCGGCAGAGCGGGGAGGTTACAACGGAAGCTCCTCTCTCGTGAGGCCAGGCGTGGGCACGCACACACACACCCGCTCACTCCCGCTCACACTCACACCACTGGGGACCCCGGCCCTCCGCAGGACAGATCTCCAGCCGCGTGTGCAGCAGGGCTAGCGTGCTGCCGTTCCCTCCCAAAGCGACCGTGCACACACGTCGTCAGGGGGCCGCGGAGGTGTCCACTGAGGTGGTGTCCACTGTGGGCAAAGCACTGGTGAGGACCGCCTGACGGGAGCTTCCAAACCATTCTGAAGGAGATGCGTGCGTGGAAAACGCTCCCAACATTAAATGCAGCACGGCCATGAGCCACGCGAAATGTGGGCGGCGGATCCCCTTCCATGTCACGATAAACTCACGGCTTCACATGTGGCCCAAAATGAAAAGCTGGAGATGCCCCGAGGGACGGGTTGGCCCACGGCACAGAGCTGGCCCTCGCCTCTTTGAGAAACATTGCTGAATGAGGATATGAACTGAAGGGACTGGAAGGCGCCTTCCTGCAGAGGTCCGCAAGAGGACACAGGTCCCAGCACGTAACCGGGTGACGAGGTGTTCACAGCCTGAGTCCCACAGCCTTTGTGAGGGCTCCAGAACGGCTGTGAAGACGGCACCCAAGGAGCCAAAGGGCACTGGGGGTAAACGTGTGGCACGCCTGCCGCGGGGGGCTGTGTGTGTCCTTGAAAGCTCTAAAAGGTTCACCATCACTGTGCTAAGGCAAAGAATAAATGTCTGAAAAATCAACATCTCTTATTTTAACTTTAAAAACCACTTACTCTCATCATTCTAAACACAAGGCAAAGCATTCTCCAACAGCGAGCAGTTCCAGGAGCTCACACCACACCTCTCTCCATGTCGGGCCTGCAGGGGTCTGGAAGCTGACCGTAGCAGTGTCACCCAGGTGGACAGGGCAGCCTTCTCCCAGGCATGCAAAGGGCCTGCCTCAGCAGCCCGCCTGACCCACCCTGGTCTCCCTGAGGACCTTTGGGGGGCACGATCATGGTGCACTAGAGAGGAGGACAGGCGGAGACAAGAGAGGTCCGTTCCCCTTCCAGACACACTTCCTGAAGGATGGGGTCCTTCGGAACACCACAGGTAACAAGCAAACCCATCATTGCGTACCTTTAGAGAATTTCCACACGATGGTGGGTACAGGATAGCCCTCAGCCGAGCAATTGAGTATAACAGCCTTGCCGTAAATCCCATCCTGGTCCCGGGGCTGTACCACGAACTTGGGAGGGACTGAAAAGAAAAAGTAGTGGTCATTCAGACACGACCCCAACCCAGTAAAGGTATGGTTTTATGAACCAACTTGAAAGAACAATTGAATACAAACAATGTGTTACATATATAGAAAACAAAAATGGTTTGTGCAGTTTGAGACAAATGAGAGATGCAATTTGAGTGCTGGGAATTTTTCTTCCACGTATCAATGAGCTTCTGTACAGAGGAATTATTTTGTATCAGGAAAACCAGGTCATTTAAGTGTGAGATTTTGACCAAACCAAAGGAATGTGACCTTATGCTTTCAAGTTGTGTTACTGAAGATTTTCAGGAATTCATTCCATGGAAAAGAGAGTCACAGCCATCAGTGAAAGAAAAGACAAAAGATGTTTGTTCCTCGAATAGTAAGTACCAAGGACAAGCATTCCCATTAGGCGAGCACTGTTCAAAGCATCCCGTGTCTGTGAGAGAGAGGTAATTGGCATTCCTCAACGGCGACGAAGAGTACACCTTGGAATTGAACTTTGCCCAAAAATCTGAAGCTGCACTGACCAACACTCCTGAGGGTAGCACCTTTCGGGGCCAAAGGGGCACTGTGGAGTCCAGCTGAAGAGAGGCACCATAAAGGCTGAATGTGCACTTATAAAAAAACTGTGAGAGTAGGTCACTGCCCATCTGGTGAATTTTGAGAGGTATGGGAAGGATCCACCCCTTCCTAAATCATCCACACACACTGCATTTAAGACATACCTGCGGAGGGACGGCAAGTGCCTCCAGCTAAACTCCGGTGACTTTAACAGCCCTTTAATCTTTCCTTAAAGAGAAGGTGCAAATCCTTCTCGGAAAGGTAGCATCTGAAAGGGTCAGAATCCCTGACTGTTTCCCAGGAAATGAGTGATTCCAGGAGGAGCAGATGCTCAGTGAGGCAGGCGCTGATTACTGGTGAGGAGATGGATTCACTCATGGGAGGGTAGTTACCCAGCAGGGGGCTGTGTTCCCCCCGCTTTCGCACAGTTCCTGGGAAACCGAACCTCGCCTGCCTGGTGACGCGGAAGTGTGGGCCTGTGTGATGCGGGCAGGCAGCCTCCCTGTCACTGAACCCCATGGACCGAGAGGTGAGGCTCTCAGGCGCCCAGGGGCTTGGAGCAGGTGGCAATGACCCAAGCTACAGCAGGGGCCACCATGGCTATGACATGCTGAGGAGGGAGGACGACACCAAGACGCCAGAAGCAGCTGGAGCTGGAACTCGCTGTCATACCCCTAGAGGGGGAAGACTTGCTTTGCATTTCCTAGTTCAGCTTTCTGCAGAAAGCACTGCACATGGGCAGGTGAGAGGGAGCCGTGGCTAAGACCACACAATATGGTTTGGCCTCCAGTTCTGCTGTTTTTTTCTTTTTTTTTTGAGATAGCGTGTTGCTATGTAGTGCAGCTGGCCTTGAACTCACCATGTAGTCCAGGCTGGCCTTGAACTCAAGGTGATCCTCCTGCCTCGGCCTCCTAAGTGCTGGAATTACAGGTGTGTGCCACCACAACTGACTCCACTACTTTTGTTGGGTAATTTGTGCAAGTTATAAAATGCCTACTGGCCTCAGTTTCCATGTATGCAAGTTGGGAATCATAACAGTAACCATTTCATAGGATTGTTATGAGGATCTAATGAAATAAGTTAGAAAAGTTCTCGGAATACTGGTTGGAAGACGTCATGTGCCATAGGAGCGTTGATTAATTTAGTAAATGCAGGTGAAGTCCAACCTCAACACGATCTCATGAACGCGGCCCCCGGTTTGCAGGTGAAAGACGCACCTCACAGGGCTGGTGGGCCTCTGGGGTCTGCCTAAGCAGTGAGCAGTTTCCCTTTACGGCACTGGATTCTGAGACAAATGCATTCAGTGAAATTTATATTCGAAATAAGATAACAAGGGATGGCTATCAAATAGTGAGGAAACTATTTCTAGGAAAAATGCCAGAGATTATATGAAGCAAAATTTCTAATAAAAATCATCAATCAACTTCTAGGGTTGATTAGAATGTTCAAATATCATGCTCGAATCATTCTCCCCAGGACACAGGGTGAATCCGCAACCATCTACATCCTATCCTCCGTGCCTTGAATTCTGCTAAGAGCAAGAAATCCCTCACCAAATAGAGAGGGTAACTAATCTCTTGCATTTCCTCTGGAACAATGTCCAATTAAAATCATCCCGTGACTCGCCCCCCCCCCCCAATTTGGCTCAAGTTCAAAGAAATGTTACTTAAAAACTCATCAAAGAGGTTGACCTGGGAAAAGTCATTAATATACTGCAGATGTAAGGTAGTTACAGATGGAAACGGTCCTGAGGTGAGGAGAACCATTCTCCTCGCGTCTGAAGAGTGTCCCAGATGCTGGGCAGAGTGGCCTGCGGGACCCTGTGTCCTCCCCTTTGCTCTCCACCCACACTGTCCTAGGTTCACATGAAAACTAAGGAAGAAGTAAATGGGCGACTACATTTTGGCACAGGGAGAAGAGTGAACAGCTCACTTATAATCACATCATGCCACTGAGGAAAGTATGACACATTAATAAATACATAAATAAGCCAACTCCTGACACTTTCCATAAAGGAAAACAGGAAGCTTTAGATCACACACATTTCCTAATAGAAGACTGTCATGAATTCAAATACTCAGTACCTAAGTGGTGTCTCAGGAGGCACCAGCAGATATGCAAGTTCCTTTCAGGAAACTGACCCCGGGGGTCCCCGTGAGGAATCCGAGCCTGGATCATCCAGGAGCTCATGCCGGGAGGGCCTTGACCTGACCCACTCCGATCCCACCTGGTCACGGGGTACTGGGTTCAGTTTTTCCTGGCGAGAAGTTGTCCAAACAGCCCCCCAGGAGAAGCGTATTAGGAACCTAAACAAATTTTCTTCACCTTCCCACCAGCCAAACATGAAGATAAAAGGCATTTGATAGCTGGATACCCATCAAAATTATTTATGCTGTTGAATCTGACAAAGACCCTCTTAGCTTTTATGACATTTTATGAATGAAATAACTGATGTAAGGAGACGGTAAGGAATTTACCCAGGGTCACACAGGCTCTGACCTTGGGCAGATGCATAAGAACCTCTGTCTCCCCTTTCCCATCAGTGGAGGGGGACCGACTGGAGAGGACCCGGCCAACTGAACTCTCCAAGCCCGGGGAGAACAACTGCAGCATTTCTATTTCACAGACGAGGACAAGGAGACCAAGCGTGTCCCCAAAGTCATCAGAATGGACCAGCAGAAATGAGGACCTCGGCTTCGTATGTGAAGTCGTAGCATTTCTTCACATCTTTGTTTATTCTTAAAACCCGTTTCCATATCAAGGAAACTGGAGGTCTCTCCCCGCAAGAAGCCTTCTGAGGTCATATAAGGACCCCAGTCTCGCCCATATCGTATCGGGTTGGGCTTGCTCCCGTAATTAATGGTCTGTCACTCTAAGACTCCCGAGCTGCCCTCCCTGAGACAGGCAATTTCGAGGTCTCCAAACTCATTCTCTCTACTTCTACATTACCCAAGCTACGTGTCACACCAAAGCCTTGAGTGCCAACGAGAAAGATGCGTCTCTGTTCCAGTTAAAGTTGAAAATAACTCCTGGAGTGACTGGTTGATGTTTTTGGCTGTGTTCCTGTGGGTTTTACTTTATTTTGCCCAGTGGGTGTCTGCACTTTCTCCTGACTCAGGAGGCAGGCTGTACTCGGAAGCCGATGTCCGCATTCGCAGACCGCAACATCCCGTGCTTTTTGTATGGTGCTGAGGAACAGCAAGAGGCTTAATTTCGCCTCAGCTTTGGATCCGGGCCTACTGAGCACACGTGCCAGTGGTGGTGAGAACAGCTGGCCAGCTCCAGCTGTCACGGAGCAGGGACGGTCACCACAGCTGGCGCTAACTGCCGGGAGACAGCTCTCCATTCGTGGCCAGGGCTCATCTGGGCTTCTCACACGGCACAGTCACACAGGGCCATCAGACCCCGCAAAGACCCTTCAAACGCCCCTCCCGGGTCCTCCCTGCAGCGGCACCTGGCTCCAGTGTGCCTACTTGTCATGTGGTGACAATCTCCTCTCTGGGCCTCTGGGCTCCTCCTGGCCCTTTATTCCAACATGCGACTCACCCGCCAGGGAAGGCTGGGACCGTTTGGCTTTCACCTCCTCACCGGTCCCCACGACCTTCAGGCCTTAGGGTCCAGAAGGCCCAGGTGGGCACAGTGTGAGCTGTGAGGTCCCCTCCTGCTGTGCCTCCGCCTGCAGCCCGACCCTGCTCACACAGGTAAGTTGTGTCTCCTGCTCTCTCTGACCTCCTTCCTGTGATGACGGTGACAGACCCTGCAGAGCTGGCTGTCCTGCCAGTCCTCTCATCTTGGGGCTCTATTTCCTAATCTCTACTCCTCCTGGTCTGCTCCACGCATCCCCCAAGGCAGGTGACTCTTCTTTCTTCTTTGGCTGAAGACACTTGTCACACTGCTAGGTGAGTTGTCACCTGTCCCCCTGTCCTCCTGGATTGGGATGAAATGAGCTCCCCGCTTCCCAGGACTCTTCCAGGAGATGGTGACTAGGTGTGCAGCTCAATGCCCTGGTCCTCGGATGGGGAGAGAGGGGAGGTGAAGGTACTCATTCACGAGCAGGTGTAAAAGAATATCCATGTGCCTAACCACCTATTGATCTTTTAGAGTTACAATTTGATGATTGTTTTTTCCTAGTCCTTGAAGCACAAAAAAAATACCGAACTCATCACTGGAAAACAAAACAAAGATTGCTACAAATGAAGGCTTTAAAGAGACACAAGGCCTCCTCAGAGCTGCAGGAGTCCTGCGGTTCTCACCCAGTCCATCTCAGTCCGTCATCATCCTGCCAACCGAAGTGCAAAGGGAAACAAGCCCAGGGATGGCTGCTGTGACACCGGCACTGGAGACTGCAGAGATGACGGATTTTCTGAAGCTCAGACAATGACCTACATGCAGTCTGTCCAGCACCAGCTCCCCAACATTTTATTTTTTGGTTCAATTTTAGTAAGATAGTTTAAGTCCTCCAGGTTTGTTCTTCCTTTTAAAATTGCTTTGGCTTTTCTAGGCCCTTGACATTTGCATATAAGTTTTAGAAAAAAGTTTGAATTTTTAAAACAAAGTTTGCTGGGCTTTTGATGAGTTTTGTTCAGTTTCTCAACAATATTTTTAGTGTTCAGTGTACAAGGGGTAATCAAGATAGGTAATCAAGATAGGTAAACAGAGAGAGAGATATGCATCTCAGTGAATATATATATATATATATATGTTCAACTTCAATTTTCAGTCTTCTATTTTCTGAACTGAAATTTGGATATTTCTCTTGCCCTCAAATTCAGGGATCCCTTGCTTTGCAGCATTCAATCCCCTGTTAAACACATCCAGCGCGTTTGTTGTGTCAAGCAGCCTGCTTTGCAGATCTAGAATTTTCTCTTGGTCCTCCTAGGGAACACGGCCCCTTCCCTCCTCGGCTTCCCTGTGTGTCTCTGCACTGTGTTCTTTTCCTTAGCATCCTGGAAATGTTCACGACAGCCGCGTCCACACCTTTCCTGCCAACGTCTCCATTGCTGCATCCGCGCGTCTCTCTGTGTTGTTTCTGTTCCCCTCTTCTCACAGTTCACACTTTTCTTGCTTTCTCCCTGTTGGATAATACCTTATGGCGTGTAGGTCATTGTGGATATGCTGCTATCGAGAGCCTGCGTTTTGTCCTTTTTTTTGTTTCTGAGTGAATTTGTTTTTTGCAGACAACTGGCTTATGGTGGAGAAGCTTTATCCTGTCAGTCTCTACTGAGGCTTGGTCCGTTGGCCTGGAGCTGCCCGACCTGCAGCGTAGGTCCGTCCACTCTCGGTGCAGGGCCCTTCCGAGAGTCCAGCTGAGCCCTGCTGCCTTCCCCTGCCAGCTTGTCAGAGCTCCAGCACTTCCAAGCCAGGTGCAACCCCTGCTGGACCTCACGAAGGTTCAGCACCGTAAGGATCCCGCACGGACGCACGCAGCGCTCTCTCCCACAGCTCCCCCGTCTCCCGGGCCCTGCCCGCCGTGTCCCCGTCTGCTCGGCAGTTCCCACCTCTGCTTCCCCACCCGCGGGACCGCCGCTCTCTGTCGGGATCAGCGTTCCTGGGCCATGCTTGGCGGAGGCCCGGCAGAAGTCTGGGTTTCACGCGATGCTCCCCTCCCGCCCTCCCCTTCCCCGAAGGCTCACAGCTCCTGTGTCACGGCCTGGAGACAGGGCCCTACTTTTGTCTGATTTCACAGCTGTTTATGGCAGGCGGATGAAGAGATGGTCCTGTCTGAGGACCCAAAATGAGATCCGATCACTTCCAGTCATTGTTCTCGGATCTGCCTTCTGGAGCCTGCACCGTGGTTACTCTGCTACTTTTGATTCTTCTGCTGCTGGAAAGCACCTAATAGCCTCTCCCTGCTTAAGCTGGCTGGAGGGTGTTTGGTCGCAGTGATGAAAAGCTGACCAGCACAAAAACATATCACAGACTCAACTGCTTCTCATTCCCTAGATCGCGGCCACCTGCGCCTGGGTGCGCTTATCTCGCCTGCGCTTTGGAAATAGCTTTCCAAGCTGCTCCACCTCGTGGCCCAGGTCATCTGTCATACAGCCACGGAGATGATAATTAAAGAGATAAATCAGGCCATGTCACCACCCTATTTAGAGTCACCAACAGCCTCTCTGTACATGGAGGAAGACACCTTCTACAGCAACTGTACATTCCAACCCCTCAGGGTGCCAGGACCCAAAGTGAGCCCATCTCAGCATGGACTTGGGGACTTTACAGATTACTGGTGCTCGAGTCTCACTTCCCAAGACAGTTACTCAGTCTGTGTGGGCCAAAAGCCGGGCATCAGAACTTCCTTTAAGCCCCCCATGCAGGTCCAATGTGTGGTAGAATTGGAGTAGCACTAACCAAAGATTTTGGAGAAATACTGAAAAAAAGAAATAATTTTGCAGGTATCTGGGAAACCAATCTACTCCTACAGATGAGTCTTTCATTGGTCTTGGCTGGGAACAGGAAAACACATCTGTTTCTTTAATTTCCCAGGAGGGTCTGCTGTGCCAGCTGGACACGCGCCATGAGGGCCACCGCCCCACGCGGTCCTGTCCCTGCTGACCTCCCAGTCACCACGGCCAACCTGCAAAGTGCACATCCCTCCTCAGGGCCCGGCCCCGACCGAGGACGTCCACACGGTACATTTCACAGAAGCTGGTGTTGGAAGAACCATCACGAGCAGCTTTTCTCAGCTCCATTTCAATTCCTTTGCCCTTTGGCTCGGTCCAAAATGATTCCCTGCTTTTCCTCCAGGGAAGAGTGGCGTGAAGAACAGGCACGTGTATTGTCACCCACCACTCCTGCTCCCTGACCCGGATCCTGCAGCACCGGTTATAGCCAAGCCGGGCTCATAGAGCATCCTGCCCTTCGGAGGCAATGCTAGGAGCCCCCTCCGTTTCTATGACAACACTTCGGAAACAGATGAATTCGGCTCCCATTTTAATTTTCAAAAAAGTAGAAGAAAAATCTCGTGTCTCAGTTCTTCTACTCAAAAGTGTAAAGCAAAAGAAAACGAGTGCTGTGAATATCTTTAGTTTGTATCTAATTGAAAAATCTTATTTTTTTGCTTATGCACCTTGGGAATTTTTGTTTCAGAAACAGGAAGTCAGTTTCTTCACGTGATTCTGGGCGGGCCTGGCTCTCTTGCCTTGCCTGGTGGGTGGGCAGAGAGCTCCTTTTCAGCGGTGTCGGGGACACAGGGGTTGAGGACTGAAGAGGAAAGGGAATCTCCCGCTCAAGGAAGGGCCCACCACTGGTGAATCTGAAGATAACAGAACTCATTCCCCTTCTAAACCAGATCCCAGCTTTGGGAATTTTAAAATATAAACACTCAACATCACCTAACTTGTTAATTTCATACCGTTATCTTTGCAGTACGTATGTATACGGTAGTCTTGGAGAATAGCTAAGTGAGCAAACTCATATTTGACAGGTTTAGGGACAACACAGTGCTTAAACCCCAAACGCAGAGTGTGAACCTTATTGAGAACTTGGTGTCTTGAGTGAAGATTTGAAGGAGGATCAACTCATTCTAGGTGTACTGAGAGCATGCCAGTATCTGCTACAGCTTAGACTACCTGCGCTTAACCTTTTCCATAAATACCGCCACACTTGCTGCTTCATTTAAAAATGCTTGGGCAGCTTTCCAAAATAATAATAGATTTCACGCTAAATGGAAGAAAGGAGCAAAGAAAATCACACTTAAAAAACTATGCAAACTTTGGTAAATATTAATTTTAGGAGCCATTTATCTAGATGATAAAAAAGTTGATAGTAAAGAAAAGCTGATATCTAGATGATATTAAAAAGTTCTGCATATGATAAATACAGCAAAGCAAGCCGGGCGTGGTGGCGCACGCCTTTAATCCCAGCACTCGGGAGGCTGAGGTAGGTGGAGCGTTGTGAGTTCGAGGCCGGCTTGGACTACAACGCGAGCGCAATGCCGGCCTGAGCTACATAGTGCGACCCTGCCTCAAAAAACCAGGGCTGGGGAGTTTGGCGTAGCGGCTTAAGCGCCTGCCCTGGCAAGCGCAAG
>RJWM01003017.1:0-29451 GCA_004363535.1 Dasyprocta punctata | reverse complement strand
CTCAATCCCCGGTGCCGCAAAAAAAAAAAAAAAAAAAAAAACAGCAAAGCAGGCGATAACAGATTTGAGTCCTCGGCATCACTGGATTAGGCCAAAGGTCTATGCAATGAACTAAATCCTGCAGCACCCAAATTCTCATTTCCACATCTCTCGGCTGCTGATTATGTGAAACACCAGATTTTAGGCACAGGAATCCCCGGGGTGGAATTTTAGGGGAATTCGTGCGGATTTCTACAGTCCCACTGTTTGCAAGGGAGACTGAGTGAGCCCGGGTGCAGGCCCAGAGCTGGCGCCACCCAGCGGGGACAGCCTGCCCTCACCTCTCACGATGAGCTGGCTCTGGTGCTCCACGGCCGCCGCCTCGTTGCGGGCGATGCAGGTGTAGTTTCCGTTGTGCATGAGGGAGAGGTTGGAGATGCGCAGGGAGCTGGTGAAGTCGATGTTGTCGATGGTCACCCCGAGGCTGGCGGGGATGGGCCGGCCGTCCTTCTGCCAGGTGATGGTGATGGGCAGGTCCCCCGAGACCACCACGCATGGGATGAAGACCCGCTGCCCGATGGAGAACCTCGGAAACTCAAAGGGCTGGATGAAGGGAGGGACTGAAAGAGAAGAGGGAGAGGCGGAGTCAGGGAGGGAAGGGCGTCGGGAACCGCGGCTCACCCTGTGTTCCCTGGAACGGGCCAGCACTCGGCAGGGGCTCGAAGGAGCGGACCCACGCGGCCACTGTGTGGATTCTGTCACCGTCCCCCAGAATAGTGTGGCTTGATTTGAACTTCGGCAAATAGGACTAATTTCACTGAGTTTGAGACTTCTCTAAATTCAAGAATCACTTCTGAATTAAAACATTTCCGACTTTGCTCTGCAGCGTAGATGAAAACAGGGTTTGGGTTTGGATTTTCCTCCAAATCCTTTAAAAATGATGCGCATGGGAGATTTCCCTCCTGCTTTGTATGGGTCGTAAGACAGTCACTCCCCCACCCCCATGTCACACATCGCCAACAAGGACTCTCTCCAAACCGCGGAGACGCAGAACCTGCGTTCTCACTGCTGAAGTTCTTTTCCAGGCCTAACGGCACTGTGAAGGACAAGTATCCCTATGAGGAAAACTGGCCTCTTTATTCCACACCCTTAGCAGTACACACGCGTGTGCAGGACCTTAGATTAAGAACCGCAGGACAAGCTGCTGAGCTGGCTGTGCCGTGCCAGGGGACGGAGCCACCGCTACACTTAGCCCCCCGGAGAGCGCTTTCCTCACGGGGCTCCGCCCATCGGCTCCGCTCACCCTCTGCCTCGGACCGGACCTGGCCGTTCTCCCTTGGTGCCCTCCTCGACAGCAGCATGGGGCATCAGCATTACAACCGGGTTTAGACGGGTCCACCGGAGCCCAGCGTGAACCCTACCTACGCACCCGTCAGCCTCACGGGGCAGCCATTCCTGGGCTTCCTTTGCAGAGACAGTGAGACACAAAGAGAGTAGTTTGGCCTTAACTAACAACTAGTTAGCTGTTCTAGGAGGGCGACCTGGCTGAGATCAGAGCCTGCATTGCTGGCCTTTGTTGTGGAGTTTTTTATATTAATTTAGTTTTTATTTTTTTATTTTTTTAGTCTTTGTCTTTTTGAGACAGGGTTTCACTATGCAGTTCAGGCTGGCCTTGAACTCACTTTGTAGCCCAGGCTGGCCTCAAACTCACAGTGATCCTCCTGCCTCAGCCTTCTGAGTGCTGGGATTATAGACATGTGCCACCATGCCCAGTCTTGGCATATATTTTTAAATGAAAAATTTTATTTGTTTGCAGGGGAATGGAAATGACTATGGGTACAAAGATGCTTAAGCACGCAATACCTAATGAAAATCAGCTGAGTGATTTTGCAAGCTATTAAATCGAAAGATGTCCTTGAGTTTGTTCATTAATCAGTTGTAGTTTCATTCCTCTTATCAGCTCAAGGGAGCCGGGCAAGTCTAACAGGGATCCATGTATTCACTCCATCATTCACTCACGGACTCAAGTGTGGTTTACCCAGCACCCGGCGTGGGCTCGGCAACGTTGCATGTGCGGGGCGTGCGGCAGTGCCCTGGTGTGCCGGGCTGTCCCAGCGCAGCACGGGCTCCAGGCACAGGTGGCGGCCAGCAGCCAGCAGCAGGGCCCGCTGGGCTACGTGGGTACTTAGCATTGTTACTACGCTCTGTCCACATGCAAAAGCAGTGCAGCTGGAACTCAGAGTCACAAAGCCCGCCACAGTAGGGGGGTACAGGTCACCTCTTATCAGAGAAATTAAAAACTGGCCAGACAAACACTGCCGGACACGTGCACACCGAAGGTTTTTTCAGCTGACACAGAGGGAAGGGCCCGGGGCGGGGCTCTCCTGGCAGGCTCAGGCAGGGGTGCTCAGAGCTGGAACGTGCTGGGGAAAATGCCGCCTGGCTCCAAAGACGCCTGCGCTGCCGTCCATCTGCCCGGTGTCACGCACGCCTGCTGCACGCAGCGATGCTGTTAGCGAGCGAACCTGAGCGTCTGCGTCCTTTCGTCTCCCGTGGATCTCACGCCCAGCACCGCCTGTCAGGGTTCTCACGCACACCTTGGGGCCGGCTGCGGGCTCTGTCACCTGAATGACGTTTCTACGGCCGGGACTTTGGCACCAGACTGTCTGCCGTTAGGTCCAGCCGTGTTCCTGGACAGAGTTACTGACCCTTCCCCAGGCCGAGTTCTGAGAGTCAGAACCAGCATCACAAACTGGGGCAGGCATCTCCGAAAACGTCTGCTTCACCAGCACTGCAGAGGCAACGACAGCGTTGAGTTGGAAGCCAAAGGGTGAGGGGGACTCAGTTTTTCCACAGGTACAGCAGGAGGAAGAAATAGATAAGGTCTTACTGTCCATTCCCAGATTAGGCCAGCAAAGTAGGTGCTTTCGACCTACTCAATTAATAATAAAGCAATGCAGGTGTCGGCTGTCGATGACTGCTGAAGGTAGGAATGTCCCCTCGTGTTATGAGATAGAGAAGGGACTTGTGCGTAAGAAGTAGCTACAGAGGAAACAGGGTTAAAAACAAAAAACTAAGATAAACTAGCAGTCTAACTGAAACTATTGGCATGCATATTGGAATTTTTTAAAACAATGGAATTTGTAATTTGAGGAAGTATTTGAACTTCTCCCGGTTTCCTACTTAACTCTTTGCTACTTTGTCCTCGTGCTTCTCATGTAAGATAAATTGTGTGATATTTGAACTTGTGTGTCTGACCCGCTTCACTTAACAGATTTGTGTTACTGTTTGTCTCTTTTTATAAGGACCTATTCAGTTTATGTCCTGTGCTCTGAGCAACTACTTTGAAGACAAGGATACACAGTGTAAAAGCTATGGTTGTTCTCTCATTATTTGATTATGAAATTTTGTTTTGGTTTTTCATAAAATAAAAAAAAATTTTTTTAAAGTACAAGAAAAACTGAACTCTACAGCTTCCATAAATATTTGCCTTTCACTGGCATGTGTGACTCTGAGGAATATGACTGTCATCACATAAGTAGATTTCGGAAACCCAGCCACAGAGAACACTACTGAGTAAGAAGAACCATGCCTCACTACTCCGAAAGCAAATGTCACAAGCTAACGTATGCAGAGCGAGGTCCCTCGCTCTGAACTCACAGCGCCACCCCTTGCTCTGAATATCACGTTTTAAATCATTTTGCCACTCTCTGTATCTCATTTCTGTGTCAAAACCAGTGACTGAGACTCAGGCACGGGACGGGGGCCCTGCGGGCAGCCTGGCGGGGCGTGGGGAGCCCAGTTGAGGACCCGGGCTCAGCACTGCGGGAGACCGAGTAGCAGCACGCCGCCCCTGGTAGTTAAGCTCTCTTGAAATGAAGGCAAAACCAGCCGAGGACACAGTGAGAATGAACCGTCATTTGAGGTCAGCATGCTGACCACAGTCCACCCCGAGCACACTGAGGTGGCCCGCCTGTTTAAGGAAGGGGGTGCCCTGAGGGTCGCTCGGGCAGGTGCCCGCTCAGCCAGTCGGTTCTTGTATTGAGTAAACTTGATTAAATTGTTGCTTTTATATTTCCTGTTTTATTATCTTATAAAAATTAATGAAAAAATATGCAATTTTTGATCATCCTGTATTTAAATAAGTGGTTAAAACAAAAGAAAATGAACATTTAAAATTTTAAAACACCTTTACAAAAACAGAAGAGCCTACTGGAAATAGTTAAGATGAAAAGTTGTGTGACCAAGGAAAGACTCAGTTACAGGGAAAAGTCCTTGTCCCAGAGCGAGGCCGGGGGCGGGGTAGGGTAGGTGTTATCCATTGTCCGCGTGGCGCCAGCGCTCGTGTCCTTGGGAAGGTAAATTAACCCCCGGGCCCGTTCACCAACAGCATCTCCTGTTTCTTCACTGTGTGTCGCCTCTCCTGCCTCAGTGACGAGGCTTAAGTCTGCCACAGAGAGTGCTTCGGATTTTGTAAAGGGCCCAGAATCTTGTATTTTGCATTCATTAGATATAAAATTAGAGAGAAAAACTAAATCAAGCAATTAAAAAAATCTTTCATTATTTTATGGAAGGTTGAACCAACCACACGTTCAAGATACCCTCATTACGTCTTCTGGCTCATTATATTCCCTAGATGAGGTGGATCCCTGAGCCCGCTGACAGGGAAGGCTTGTAATATTACAGGAGCAGAAAGCCCGAGTTGCCACGCGCCCGGCTCTGACATAACCTTTCTACAAGAAGTATGTAAATACCTGCTAAATGTCACTTATTACCAGGGCTGTGTGCTTTACACTGGAGGAGGCCCCTGCTCTAAGACAGCTCAGAGCCATCAAATGCTGCCAAATGCCAATTTAGATGCACTTTCTAAACCGTTAATAAGGAAGCTAAGTCAGGACGATCTGTTCCTGTGTCTTGTCCCTTAGCAATTAATTGCATCCTATTTTTCATACAGTGAATAAAAATGTTTACTTTCTCCCAGATAAAAAACGGAGTATGATACACTGAGAAGATCGTGGGCTTGGCTTTGGTTAATTTGGAGCAATCCGCATGTTCCCGTGGTCTGAATTGTTAAAGTCTGAGGTTCCCTCTCTTCCCGTGTGAAATGAGGCTGCGGGGACCCAGCGCCTGATGTGTGGGCAGAGAGCGCCACTACCACAGCCCACCCGAGCCCTAGGCGGTGCGGAAAGAGTGGTCAGTTCGTGTCCTCTCTTCTCTCCTCCTATGCCTTTTTAAATCCCCAAGCCCACATGTTGCTGGGAAAATCTGAACAAGCTGTAACATGGATGTGGAGAGGTCCTGTGATTCGGTTTCCAGGGCCTCGTGGGACAGGACTGGGGCTCTGGTCACAGCCTCGCCTGGCCCGGGAGGAAGGCAGAGGCAGCGGCTTTCAGGGACAGTGAGGGACAAGGAAAGACACATTGGAGACTCCAGAAGCTGCAAAAATCCAGAGGTTTCGGGTGCTCACGGAAGCGGGGCCCCTCCTGGCCTCTGTCCTGAGCCCTCTTAGGGTTCGGTATGAGCTGGTGTTAAATACGATTTAATGCTGATCTAGAAACAGAAGGCGAGAGAGCCCGCGAGGACGCTTGGCCTGCCTGCGGCTGGGAAGGACAGGCAGAGTCCCTGTGGCGCGGTCGGGACGACTTTGAGGGTCCGTCTCCAGGGCGTCCTTGAATAGCCCGGATCACATGAAACAGAACACTGAAAAGTATTTTTCTCCAGGCATTGATTAGAAATGACACATTTGAGTTTCTGTGACAGAATTAATTAGGGCTTTAGGTGTGTTTAGAGAAATTCGCGGTTTTTAGTATTCAAGGCTTACTCTGCTGAGATGTATACCTCCTATAAGGAGGCATTAAAACAGGAAAGAGCCAGCCAGAGTTCGCAAAGAATACTGGGACCAGCCGCATTCTAAATGATAAGGAAACATTTTCTCCTATGCATCGAGAAAGATGGCTGGGCCAAATCACCTGCGTTAGCCTTCATTTGAGAAAGTGTGGGGTCACCGAGCCCGCCGTGACTTCGAGAACCGGTGACCATCAAAGACAAATAGAACGGATGCACCCGGAAAATAGAATGCTGCGTGAAGTAAACCAGACACAAGCTTCAACATCGCGTGGTATCTCCCGTGGGAGTGAGGCAAAGAACAAACAAAGGAAATAATAGAGGACGGAGGGAAGGGGCAGGGGAGTGGAGCTCTCGCAACAGGGAAGCGGCGCTAGGCAGAAAGGGCGCGGGGTGAGGGGGAGGGGAAGAGCCGCCCACAGGGACCCAACACCTCAGCGGACACAGAACTGCACGCTGCCATGGGAGCTAAGATCAATAATGTCAATAAGGAAGGAAAACAGGTCGGGAATCGGGGGAGGGGGTTGGTGAGGAAGGCGAAGGGGATTAAGAAGAAAGGCGTAGCTGTGGTGCGCACGCGTACCACTCCCCAGGCGGCCTACAGCCTGCAAGAACTGCAAACACGTACTAACAAAATCAAAAATTAAAAATTAAGAAAAACCCACCAAACAGCCCTAGCGCTGCTGCTGTGTGTGTCTGGTATGTAGATACACACATGCTGTCTTTATCCGTTCGTGGTGGCCCTGTAGGTTGTCATCCTGTCTTGGTTACAGCAGATAATGCAGCGACGGATGTGTAGGTCGGGTGTGACTTTGGCACACTGATTTCATTTCCTCTGGAATACGCACCCAGAGGCGTGATCGCTGGATTACACGGGATTCTATTTTTAATTTTTGGAGGAGCCTCCACGCTGTTTTCCTCTAGGACTGCAGCAATTTACATTCTTGCCACAGTGGGCAGGGCTACCTTTAATTCTCATCCTTGCCAGAATTTGTTATCTTTTCACTTTGTGGTAACAGCCGCTCTAACAACAAAATCATACCGGCCAAGTTCACAGTTGCCATCAGGATGGCCTGGTCATCTGCAGTCGTGGCCGGCTGTCCCCTCCGTCATTTGGACCTCAACACTGCTATAGACACTGCTGTGATAAAAAGTACTTTTTCACATATTATACCGTCCTGGAAGCTTTAAAGGCGGGTGGCCTATTTTATTTTTCTAGTGCCACTTCTTAATGCATGGAGTTTCTCCTACCTAGAATTACTATCCTTCTTTACTCAAAAAGGATTCTGATATGTCCAATGCAGTGCTAAATTTTCTCAGTTATTGGAACTGAAGGATACAATTTTTGTATGGCTAACATGATCTAAGATAATTCATAAGTTAAAAAGACCAGAAATATATTCTCAGGAATAATTCACCAGTGTTTCTGTTTGCGTCTGGTACTAAAGTCTAAATGGATGAGTACTTCTACTATCCTCATAGAGCCATCTCCTCCTTGGCTCCAGCAGTCAGCCCAATGTTACTGATTCCAGGATTTAAATTTTCTGCCCCAGACCCCTCCTCCAGCTTCATACCTGCTAGGTAATATCTTTATCTGGATGTCCCAGATGCATCTCAAATCCCAAACCAAACACACCACACTTCCCCTTCACCTAAGCTGTCTTTGATTCCCTCTTCCCCGTAGTGGCATGAAAGTCTCACGGCGGCAGGGAGCTCGGAACAGTCACCGCCTTCTTCGCTGCACCGTTGCTTTTGTATCTCCAGCCGCTCACAGTGGGCTCTCCACTCCGCTCCCCACTCCGCCTCCTGTCTGGTGACTTCTTCCAAACCTGCTGCCATATCCTCATCTTCCATTACATCTCTTACTCCTGTGTCCCAACTGGCATTCTCCTTCTTTTTTTAAATCTATCTCCACCACAATCCGTTTCATACCTCGGTCAGGTTAACACTCTACAGCGCTGCTGGAGCTGGTCACGCTGCTTCCGTTAGCCCATCGGATGCTGCAGCTGGTGCCTCTTCCTCCCCACCTGATCACAGGGAAATCCCCTGGTGGTTGTGACAAATTGGGGATGAAGTAGCTGAAGCTTCTATCATGAATTTTAAACTAGATAGCTCTTATGTAGATGCCTATTTTGGACTGGCAGACTGGAGAAAAACTATAGAAACATTAATATGATAATATGAGGGAAAAGGTAAAAAAAAATATCTATTTTCTTTTAAAAAATTGCTTAAAGTAACGGAGTAAATCCGTGCAAGAAATAATAATTAAAATGCTTTGAGAATAAGGAAATGCTTAAGGCACAGTAGAATGTGGGGTGTGAAACAGTAAAGAGGTTCTAAGGGGCCATCAGCACCCCACCCAGGCCTGGCAGGGTGGATCCTGTCACCCAGTGTGGACAGAGGTGGGTGACTGCTGGAGGCGATTCTGGTGATTTTTAGCAAGGTGCCTTACAGCCATAATCAGATTACACTGAAATGAACGCGCATTGTCACCTGTTTAATGGACAACTTCAGAGTTCAGGGGAATGTCCAGTTAGATACTCCGAGTCCTTAGACTGAGGAGAACGGTGGGATGCTGCCCCGGGTGAGGCCAGCAGTGCGCGCCCAGCAGACTCTCCACGCAGTGGTCAGCTTTCCAACCCACATCGCGAGTCTTGAGAAAGGTCTTGTGAATGACCATGGGCCGTGGCTCTGGTTTTATCTCACGCCATGCATTTCATTTTGCCTTCATTCACGCAGATGTCTGCTGTGACTCTTATCAGAGGGGATGTCACTGGCTCAATCACGGGGCAAACAGAAGACATGCCATGGTAGGGGTACATTTTAAAACTTAGCTTCTTTTTCTAATTAGCTCTCTTACCAGGGTTGCTAGAAACAGCAGAGCACTGACTTGAGAAGTGTGCGTTACACACTTGACTTAAAACGTCACCCCCCCTTTAGAAGCCAGGTTACTAATCCTAAGTGACACCATGTGGCGTATTTTCTGAGTGAAGTGGTGAAACATGTCACAGGGAAGACAAGGGTATCTAGAGGTAGTTGTGATGTTTCAACAAAGCTGTAAGCAGGTAAATTATTTTGACATGTCTCAGGAGATTGCGTCAGTGATACAGAAAAGTTATACTGTTAAATCCCTGAAGGTGGACCCAGAAAAGATTCTCCCCATGTGTCCTATCCGTACCATTCATTCATGTCATCAGAAGCCCATACACAACCAAATACAGGGACCTCCTATGCACCCTTGCGGGCCAGCTGTGCGTCCCCGAGCAGTCTCTGCGCCTCCGAGCCTCAGTTCCTACATGATGAGGACTTGGGTAAGCTGACTCAGCAGACACACTCTGATTTTCCCAGTGCAAGGCTCAGAGCAGATACCTGCAGATGCTCTTTATCACCTATAGGCAAAAGAAAACTAGACTGCTAAAAACAAGGTGCTTTACTTCCCGCCCTGTGTTATTGCATAAAATACGCAGTCTGTCCTTTCATGAATACATGAACCAACTCTTTGACTATAGCATTTACAGGGAGAATCGGGTGCATGGTGATAAAACTGCATGTATTTCTAGTAGTCACACAACTTATTGTGAGCTCCCCTATCAGTGCCTAGCAAGCCTAGCAGGAACAAAAGAGAAAGAGAAAACAATAGGATGAGTGGAAAGCAGGAAATAATTAAGTTCCAATAATTCAACACAGGATTAATTAAAATAAACATATATGTAAATATGAATTGAAATCATATACCAAAAAGATTAGATTTAGAATTAGGTCTGATCAACATCATAAACAAAAGACTACAGAGAAGCAGGAGATGAAGAAAGAGGAAAAGATCTACTAGGAAAATCTGAGACAGAAAAGGAGGCGAATGTTTTCTTCAATAATATAAGACAGAATTCAAGACACGCACACACAGAACAAAACTCAGAGATTCAAGCAGAAAATAGCTGATCAACAATTACCCTTGGTAATTTTAACATCCTTTTTAAAAAATGATCAATAAAAGGAATAAAAATAAAGAGATGAAATATTAGTAAATTTAAGCTACTACATATAAACAAATCTATGCCTAGCAAATATGAGGACAAATAAGCATTATTTTAAAAGTAGATGAAATGTCCCTGGAGAAAGTGTTAATCCAATTCGCAGGCCTGGGGCTGCTTCTGCTGGCCCCGTCGCGTTACCTTGGTTTACGCAGAGGAGAGGAGAGCAAGCACAAGCCATCTGATCAACAGACAGCATCAGGAAAATGGACTCAACATATGTAAAAGTGAGAAACCGGGCCCCACCGACCGCGTCCATGCACACTGGCGTGGACCGAAGACCTAGAGGTGGACGATAGAAATGCAGACAGAAATCCTGAGAAACAACGCAGGGACGCGTCTTCCTGAACTTGAGCTTCTCCATCAAGATCACAGGGAATACCACGAAGTTCAGGCGGGAGACAGACTGGGAGAGGATGTTCACAGCCCTTCCTGAGTACTAAGAGATTCGCATTTGCATTCAAGAACTGCAGTGAGACGGGACACCCCTGCGCCCCAGCTGGCAACGCCGGGGAAGGGAACGGAAGTGTGCAACACACATCGCTCAGCTCAGTAACAGCAGCAAAGCAGATCCAACAGAGCGCTGCTTGAGACCAGCGAGCTGCGCACCCCGTAGGCGCCTAACGGCGATTACTGTCTAGGAACCCTTCCGGGTGGCTGCGGGCAGCACAAACTGGCACAGGAAGCGTGCAGAGGGCTCTGCGGGATCAGTGACAGTCGGGGGCGCCATCCTCGCCCGATGCCGCTTTGGGTCCTGGCTCTTCCCTGGCACAGCGAAGATGTCCGCAGCCACGTCTTACAGGGTCAAAGGGCCGGGAGGTGGGTAACCTACTGCTCGCTGTTTGTGCTCTTCTTGCACTATTACCTGTGCTTCCGAGTGAAGGCACACAACATAGATTTTAAAAAGCATGTTATGTGCACACCAGTGGGTGCCTGTGAGACGGGGAAGAATGGGGCCAGGATTGGTGACCCCCAACATGGAGCAAGAAAGCCTGTCCGACAAGCGGCACCGTGAGGAACCGAGTCGCGGGGTGTGGGGTGTGCGGTGTGTGCTGAGCATTACATGGGTGGTGTGGTCTCCCCAAACTCCAAGTTCACCTCCACAACCCCAGCACCAGTCTAGACGTACGCAAGCGCACATCAGACACACTCACTGATGTCTGTCTGTCCATGTGGAGACTGCAGGGGCACGTGTGTGTATTCTATGACGTGTGTTTTCATTTACATATAAGTTTATGTTTTAACTCAAGGCATACCTGCAAACACTATTATGTCATATGCGTGTGTAACTTAGGCTGTCCTGCTAAACACGCGTATCTGGGCAGTTACTTGCGTTCTGCAACATCCCACATGAAAGACTCCACTGTGCGAATCCGGATAATTGAGAGCTGTGGTTTTCTGACTGCAAACCCCGCCGTCAGAGCAGCACAGTGAGCCGGACGCTTTCCTCAGCCTTCTTCCTCCCCACCTCTACTTCATTCTCTCCTCCCCTAAGTTTTTCAAAGTCAGCTTGCAAACAGTGCAAAACTATTTCTCCTACAATTTTGACTCTAACTAAACAAAAGAATTGTATCCTTTGACATTGCAACACATCTCATACAGTCCTTTCCCCCTCTGTTTGGGGGAAAGGATTTAAGGCGCTGTTTTCCAGAATTTAACAATCTGTCCTCTTGGAGAAAGGCTTTCTTTTCTGGGACAGAGGAAGACCGAGTGGGGCTCCAACCCAGGGCAAGGCTGTCTGAGGGGAAGTCGAGCCCACGTCCTGAGCTAAATTCCACGGCCTCAGCATCCCCACTGCAGGGGGTCCTTTCTTGTGCCTCTACAAAGTAGGCACCGAGAACGTCCTGCTTCAGCCCTCTTGACTCCCGTCAGGTTGTCACAGTAGCAGTGAGGATGTAGGTTCCCATCAGAAATGACGAACCGGCACAGACCACACACGTAAGCCACAGCCTTTACGCCGCTGCGGATCCATCTTTTTCCTCTTGCAGTGTTGATGAGAGGTACTCTGCCTTCCCAAAGTGGCTGCTGACATCTCAGACTGAACCTTTGGCAAATGACAGCTGTGACCTCCGCTAACAGGACCCTGGGTTCCACACTGTTCACCTTCAACCAACGAGAGACCTAGAGAGGCCGCGCCTGCCTGGGATGATACAGCACGTCGTGGTGAGCTGGGGGACAGGAGAGGGGACACGGAGGTTGTGGTGATAAAGATGGAAAGGCCCGCCTCCCCGATGAGTGGATTCGGGACCTGGAGGACCCTGTGGGTGCCAGGTGGAAGAGCGAGGGGAGCCAGGGGCTCTGGGGACGGGGCCCGTGGTGTCAGCGGTCGGGTGCGGGATGAAGGGCTCTCTGGGGTGCAGCACCCAGCGGCTTGCCCAGAGAAAGCCCAGGAGACCCACTCTGCGCTCTGCTTCCGGTTCCGACTGCTGGGCCAACGCACCACGGGGCAATGCAGGGCCCTGGGACGTGGCCGGGACAGGCGCAGCACGGAGCAGAGATCGTCCAGGCCGCCATCTGCAGACCTGGGACCCCAGTTCTTCCCGCAGATGGAGGGGTACAGGAAGACGGCTTCCACCCACGTGGGAGAGGGCTGCACACACTCGGGCAAAGCCTCGTTACGCTGTAAGAGCTGTGTGAGAGCCGGGGCCTTCCGCGTAAGGGGGAAGATGTTTCTGCCGCCCCTGTCACCTGCAAAGGAACTGCCAGCTATGAAATCGCTTGTGTTATTCTGTAAAATAATTTTACTGCACAACAACAACACACAGGAATAGAATGAAACGTGAAAAAGTGAATATTCACAATTGCTGTCCGCATTTCCAGTATCGCACCCTCTCACCGCATTCATTGGTAAACGGTCATTTAAAAACCCATAAAGCCCATCCCGGATTGGTGATCTTCTGACATGCACACTACTGGCTATGTTGTGAGTGAACCTATGTTTCTCTACCGATTCTACCCTAGCTCCACAGTCCAGGATTTCCGCGGTCAGCAACCATGGTGCTCTACTGACCCCGACCAAACCCCCATACCCCACGGTCACTTCCTGCCTCGGCCTCTCCCTCATCCAAACTGGACTTCTGGGGTCACTTTGGGTCTCACCTCCCCTCTTTCACCAAATCCACCCACCTGCTCCTTTTCATCTCTCCACTTTGAATCTCATTATCTCTCCCTTTTCCTGCTTCTACTTGCAGGAGGCCCCCAAATGTCCTGTGCCCAAGTTCTAAAAAGGCTCCTTTTTTGACTTTTAAAATAGCTATCTTCCTGAAAGAGCTAAAGCCATCATATTACAGGGACCCATGCACACCCACGTTCATAGCAGCACAACTCGCAACAGCTAGATCTGGAAAGAGGAAACACTGTATACCCACCAACGGGGACCGTGGATACAGCAGATGTGGTGTTGACACAGAGCGGAGCCTTCTTCTGCCATAAAGAAGGCTGCACTGATGCACGCATAAGTGACATGAGCCAGACACGCAAACTCAACTCTGGCATGGCTTCTCTTACATGAGACACTCAAACTATATATGCACAAATAAAAAACAAAACAGAAGACAGATAGGAAGTAGGGAGACATTGACATAATTCCCCAAATTACCTATTTACTTGCTTCAAAAATATTTTTATTATGCAGATTTATTTGTTTCATTTATACTATAAGTTTCCCTGAGTTCCCTGAGGAGAAGACTTCACACCGCCACCCGTGTCCTCTCGGAAGAGTCTTGGTACCTGTGGCCTGTCCTCAGAGCAGCACCCGGCCCTTCTGGTAAGATTATGATACACACTGTATAAACTTGTTCTTCTCTCATTATTTTGTTATGAATTTTTGGTTTTTTTGTAGAAGTGAGAAGAGTGCTTTTTCTATCTTCTTTGTTAATTTTTGGATTACATTAAATTAAAATAGCTTCTTCCAGGGTTCTTCGTCTTCCTCGTCCCCACCCCAGCCCCAGCTGCCCGACGCAGCAGGCAGTGCTGCCCTGAGCGCTGGGCTCGTCCTGGAGTTGGGGACCCGCAGCGCCTCGCGCGCAGTAGGGCAGGGCTCTGTGGGGGCTCCCCGTGCTCCCACTCCTGTCCTGTTTCTCTGACTCAGCTTCAGCCTTGTTACAGAGTCACTGTGAGCATCAATGAGGGTGACGCCTACCGAACTGTTTTGTAAACTATGAAGTCCTGTATAAACATAAATAGAAAGTGACATTTTCATCTGGAAGCCAATTAACTTTGCTGCTGGTGTTGGTCTCTGGCAATCAGAACTCTCGATGAGGCACCGTTTGAATTCAGGGTGGCACCTAAGCTGAGAAAGGAAAGCTTAGAAATGTGTTAAGTATGGAACTGCTTGTCAAATTGGAGCAAAGGAAGAGAGCCAGGCGCTCGTTTCTGCCTGTGAGGTTGAAGGCAGTAAAACCGCGCTGCTGCGTAACTGAACGCATGTCAGGACCGCCTAGGCTCAGCCACTCAGTCACAAGCTGGTCTTCCAGACCCATCTTCCAGGGGTGTTTCCCCCCAAACTTCCAACTACAGGGTACAAAACAAGCAGAAGGGCCATGACTATTACCCAAAAAGACTTCACTGAAAAATAGCATTGTTTCCAAATATCATGTAAACACACACACACACACACACACACACACACACACACGCGCAGCCCAGGTTCACAGTCATTGCTATTCATGGCCATTGCTATGGCTTGAGCCTGGATGTCCCCGCAAAGCCTCATGCAGTCAGGGAGTGGGACTTCTAGAGCTTGTGAATGACTCACGGTGCAGTGCTGGAATTATGGGTGTGATGTCACACCCAGTGGGCGTGGCCTACACACAGGATAAGGAACAGGGAGAGTCTTCTCTCCGGGCTCCTCCCCTTTTGCCCCTGTTGCTTGTGCTGCTTCCACTGCTGTGAACGGTGGCCCTCTGCCCTGTGTCACTCCGCCTTGGAGCCAGCTGATTATGGACTGAAACCTCCACAAACTGTGAGCTGAATAAACCTTTCCTTCCTTAACTTTGGGTGTCAGGTATTTTGTCTCAACAATGAGAGAAAAGTAACCAACACAGTCATGGAACTTCCCGGAAACAGGGCAGAGAGGTTTGCTTCTGCTGTTCACGGTGACATTGCTGGACCAGACGGGCCCACCTCCTCCATGCCCCAGGGAAGCCAGCTTAGGGCACGGTGCTGGGAGCCCTGAGATCGTGTCAGTGAAGTATCCAGAGTGCCGACAGGAAAGGCAGCAGAGCCACTGTACGGAGACAAAGCACAGGGACTCCCTGTCAGTCCCCAAACACAGGGGAGCCCGCAATCTTGCCTTCCTCAACAATCTGCTTACTTTCTTAGCATCCTACTGTTAATGTCCTATAATTGAAAATGGTAAAGGTTATTAATTGCTAAAAAGCCATGATAGACTATAGTCCTGGCCATGGGAGTGTGACTTACTTTATATATTTCATTTCAAAGCATTTTAAAATGCAAACTTACATGTGCAGAAGTCAATTTGGTTCCGACCTTCCTGACATCTGAGCAAAAGTCAACAGTGTTAATGGTGTCTAATTATTAGTGAATGCTGCAAGTTAGGGTCATCCCGAGGGAAAGCGGCTGAGGGAATCTCAAGCCCGAGCCTCAGCTGTGTCTGCTGGGGTCCCACATGTGCAGGTGTGGCCCCAGCTGAAGGGTGCCCTCCTCGCCCGCCTGCCATCCTGGAGCCAGGCTGGCCCTGCACAGGTGTGAGTAGGACCACTCTGCGCCTAGCCTGCCACCTCCGGTTCCAGTTTGTAAAGTTGCATTTGCTTACACAGAAGGCATGAAATTAAAGACTCACGTTACAGAGATCCATGCACGCCCATGTCTATAACAGCACAGCTCATAAAGCTCCATCTTGGAAGCAATCTGCACGTCCATCAGCAGACGAAGGGATAAAGAAAGGGTGGTGTTTACACACCATGGAGCATTACTCTGTCATAAAGAAGGATGAACCTGAGTCATTGGGAGGGAAATGGATGCGCCTGGAGTCCATAATGTTCAATGACGTCAATCAGTGCACAGGCTTAAATGCTACGTGGTTTCTCTTACACGAGAAACCCAGAGTCTGAATAAAGAGCAAAATAAGAGAGGCAAAGGAAAGCAGGGAGATGGACCTTTCTGAAAAGGGCAGGGGACAAGAGATGGAGGAGGGACTGGGGGAGGGGAGAGGGCGAAACCAGGAACACAGCTGTGTGACGCAGGCTCACCAACTTGCCACGGGGAGTGTCATCAGCATGGGCAGCACGCTCAGACCAATAATGAATAAGTAAATAAATAAATAAATAGAAATTCCCCAAAAGAGGGCGGGTGGGACACGGTTTGGTGCTGACTGACCGCCAACAGCTGCATCCTAGTCTAGAAAATGTTCATGAAGTCAGAAGGAAACACGTTTGGAAGCGACGATGAACAGAGAGCCGTGCACGCTCCCCTCTGTACCCACAGTGCAGCGAAAGCAATTTGCAACTAAGAAATTCCAACTGGACGCCAAGTTTCTAACGGGCTCTGCAGCCCCAGCCTCTTGGTAGCCTGTGGTTGAGTCTTCCAGCCAAACCACTGCGACTGGGCCACGTTCTCCTCCCCCGGGGCCACGAGTGACGGACCTCCTGCTCCTGCCTCGACTGCAGAGGCTCAGAGCTGCCTGGGACCGGAGCAGCCTTGCTTCCGGGGGCTGCCGCTGCCTTTGTGGCTGGTCCGGGGGACACCTTTGGCCTCTCCTCCCCTGGCCCTGCTGTACCCACGCTCGCTGCCTGCCTTCTGTTGCCTGATGTAGTCCTGGTGTGTTTGGTGTGGTTTCTCTCAGGGAGAATTCTTAACGACTAGCCATGATTCACTCTTCATGGACTGACCTGCTTGGCGGCTTTTCTTCACCCTGTGCACTCACTCTCATCCTGTTCACAGTTCCACTCACCACCTCAAGACAGCTCGGGGGGTGTGTCGTGCTGATCTGCTCTGCCTGTAACTCCATCTTCTCTGGGGCTCCAGAGGTAGAGGCCATGGTGCTGGCCGCTGGCCGCTGGCCGGCAGGGCTGGTGCAGGCGCGGGCTCGCGGAGCAGTTTCCTCCACGAAACGGTCAGGAGCAGCTCTCCGCTTTCCTGGCTGCTGATGGACGAGCGAGTCCTCCGACACTGGGGCGAATGCCCTGCCACGTGGGGAGCTGCCGGGAGCAGCTCCAGCCGAAGCGCGGAGGCACCCACACGAGAGGGACAGACACAAATCTCAGGTGGCAACTGGGGTCCAGCCCTGGCTTCCCGAGGACCCTGCCATCTCCAGCCCCCAGTCCACGGTTGAACGTCTCCCCTCGAACTCCAAATTGCCTCCTCCAATACATTATAATCGTCATTATTTTCATTAGTGTTGCTGCACCTTGCCTAGTAAGGTCAAGGCGACGATTTGGTGTGCTCAAAAACTACACGAACAGTTAAATGCAAAAAAATCCATTACAGCAAATGACACGTTGCCATGAATCCCCTCAAAATCCTCCCCTCACTTCACACACACTCATCCCATCGTCCTGGCCACTGTCTGCAGTCCTGAGTGTTCTCAACTGCATTGTCCTGGCTGCCTCGATGTTCTGAGTTCAAACGTGTCTCTTGCCTGGTCACTTTGACTTTGGGGAGGAGCTGGAAGTCACAGGGTGCCTGGTTCGGTGACTAAGGTGGAGGAGGACGCAGCGCCGTGCTGCCTTTCTGCTGGATGACGTCGGCAGAGGATTCGCTACAGTTCTGATCACAGCTCCTCAGCAGGCTGTGTCTGAAGTGGAGGGAGCATTTCGGCGGGGTTCGGGGCACTGTGTCCTTTACTGGAAATACTTTTTAATCCAAACATTCACCATATATCTTGATTTAACCTTGTACATTGATCATGCCAATCTAGGAAATCTAGGAAGGCGAATTTAAATTTCAGACCATCCATGTGTGAATTTCTGCCCGACTCTTATCTTGGGATATCTGGTAGCCAGGTTTCAAAGTGGGTCTGACCAGCAGGCTAGTGAATTTGTCAACATGAAGCTAAAACCTGCACGAGGACCCCACTCATGGGCTGCCACGTGTCCCAGGCCGTCCCCAGGTTATCTGTCACCTAGCACATCCCAGAGGCTGCACACCTCACTGCCAGCCGCATTGCTGGGGGAAGGGTCTGCCCTGTCCAGCCCGCCACAGCCCGGCGGGTCTGACTACAGGGCTCCAGGGAGGGCAGGGCGTGGGGCTCAGGGGTCCTGATGACCTCCCTCCCTTCCTTTCCTGGACTTGGTCCAGTGCGAGGTGAGCAGTGCATCCCTGCTGGCATTTGGGGCGATTTCTGGAATGTTTCTGAACATTCTCAACCTGCAGGAGGTGGAGTCTGCAGGGAGGGGACGCAGCTTCCTGCTCTGGCGCCTGCTTGTGTGCCCGAGGCCACGAACTTCACCCTCAGCCCCTAACAAAACAGGCTCCTGGCTTCCTCCCCAGCTGCCCTCACATCTGTCCTTGCTCTCGGGAGGAAACCCCACTGCAAAGGCCTTCCGAAGGTACCCGGGAAAACCCCCTCCTAGACTCTGCCCGCTGCTCAGCATCTGTGCTGTGCTTCTGGCGCACACGTTCCCCCAGTTCCTGCCCAGAGTCCCCGCCACACTCCCCTCCACACTTCCCCCACAGCCCCTAAACCCGAGCCAGGCCACTGGGCCTCTCTGCTCCAAATCTTACGACAAACTCGCTGCCTGACCCAAAAGAGAAACCCGGTGCCCACAACCCAAGTCCCGGTCCACAAGGGCCCTGGAGGAGTGACCATGCCACCTCGGCCTTGTCAGCGGGCCGTGCCCCTCTGCCCTCCTGCGGCAGCCACACCGACCTCTCTGCTTGCTGGCACACCCTCAACTGTCAGCATCTGTCCCCCAGGTGTCCTGCTCAGACTTGCTTTCTTGCAGGAGCCAGTTCCAGCCTCCTCTCCTTGTTAAGTCCTGCAAAGCCAAATCCTGACCCTGCAGCCATGCAAGGCACTCCCAGCTGGGGACGGTAAGGAGCCACACCTGAGGTAGCATCTTCATTTTTTTTTTTTTTTTTTGCGGCACTGGGGATCGAACTCACAGCCTCACGCCTGCCAGACAGGCGCTTAAGCCACTGAGCCAAACTCCCAGCCCTAATTTTTTGAGGCAGGGTCACACTGTGTAGCTCAGGCCGGCCTTGTGCTCACGTCGTAGCCAAAGCCGGCCTCGAACTCACAACGCTCTACCTACCTGAGCCTCCCGAGTGCTGGGATTAAAGGCGTGCGCCACCACGCCCGGCTCATCTTCCTTTTTTTGCTTGGAAGTCTTTCCTTGTGAAAGAGCAAAAACTTTAATACTACACACTGTGTGCTTTCAAAAGGGGGCTCCGAAAACAAAACTCTTTGATTAATTGTTTCCTAAAACCAAGGAGTCTTCTTTTAGGTCCGTGTTCATTTGAGTTGGTTTCTGACTTTACTTGAATTTGTGACTACTAGAAATGAGTATTAAGATATTTATGCCCCTTTATCTAATAATCCTGCTGCTGGCAATTTTCTGAGAATAGTGAATCTTAAAAGCTGATAAAGACTAATGCGTACAGAAGGTCACTGACTCCACCGTCCAGAACGCTTAACCGTTAGAAATAAACGAAACGTTTAGCGCTGGAAGCTGTGTTTTCAGGATGTGGCTCACAGATTTCTGGGGATCCCCAGCACCATGTGGGGGGTTCTACAACAACAAAACTGTCTCCATCCTGGTGCGGAGACATTATCTGCCTTTGCTGCTGCACCCATGCTCTCGAGGCTGCCGAGTGAGACTCCGGGCCTGGCCAGCGTCACCCTGCTCACCACCACCTCCTCGGAGGGGTTTGCTGGCTTGTTTGTGTTTTTAATGCCAGTCCCATTTAAGGACACTTGATAAAAATAATACTTTTATGAATGATGGAGTGTGTGCCATTTTAAAGCTCTGTGTAATGGGATGGGAAGGGGGACCGGAACACTCTCCTCGCAAGTAGCACAGGGTCAGAAGCAAAGTGCTCGCCGTCTGAGCTGCGATCCTGCCGGCTCCTCTTGCCACAGAATTCCACTTTGTCCCTCCAAAGAATGATAGACTAAAAACTAGCGGCAGATGGCTGTTTGGCAGACGTTTTCTTGAAAGAGAGAAACGTGAATGGGTTGCTCCTTGCGTCGTAATTGACAATGCTTGTGGCAAGTAAAAAATTCACACTTTGCAGTAAAAAAAACCCAAAAAACATAAAACATAATTTCACGAAACTCGCGTCTGCCACTGGGGGAGCAGGAGGTCAGCTAGATGTACACACAGAATGAGAGTGGAGGAGCTGAGCCCAGGAAGAAAGTCCTGTCGGAAGACGGCGGTCTGAGTTTCCTGAGTTTGTGGCTTCACAATTCCCTGAGAAGGCTGCACCAAGCTACCTTCTGCTCCCCGCCTGCAGCCTGGCCTCCCCGGGGCCCTCACAGTCGAGCCTAGGGGTTCTCAGGCCCCAGGCTGGACCGCGGTGCCCGTGTCCGCCCATCTAGGCCTCACTGATGTACACCTGCATTGAGGCTCAGTCTCCCCTAACGTGCTTTGGTGGCCACACTTGTTCCGATTAAGACCACGCAAGTTCAAAACTCCCCCTCCTGACCTCTGGCGGAGACTCCCGGGTGACCGGCCAAAGTCCATTAATTACCACCCCTGACCACTCCCTGTACTAGGAAACAAAAGAGAATGCTAACTGTCCTTGCTAATAAAAGTTAGCCTTGGCTAGATGACCAGGCCAGCTAAAGCCTACTACTTCCTGACTATGAGTCCATTCTGCAGACCTGCTCACAACTCTTCTCACCCAGCCCTGCCCGGTCCCCAATTCTAGTAACACAACCATGAGCTTGACAAGCTGCCAATATCTAAGACTTCTTAAGGAGATCATAGTAATACTAATAAATGTGCGATTTCAATATCATATAATGAATTATGTTAATATTTGGAAGAACTGCATGATTCAGTGAACCAACCAGGATCACTGGTTTCCAAATGATCAGCCTATCAAGTTATAAACTTATCCATAGATAGAACAACCATCCAGGAGTGGGATAGCCCAGTAATTTTTAAGACAGTAAAGTAGGAACAACCATTAATATAGCTCCTGGTTCTCCATTGAAACTTCTCTAAATACAGTCATGTTTTATTTCTACGCATGGTACTGAGCACTACTAGGTATTTTCTGCTTTGTTTACTTGCTTTATTTAATTCACTTCAGCTGACTGGAGGAAAAGCTCAGTGAGGGGAAGGAACCAACCAGAAGACAACTAGCCTGCCTTCCTGGTGAGTGGCACAAGCTGTGTAGACTCCAAGAAGAGAAAGATCTGTGTCTCCCGTGTGCCTGCCAGTGTGGGGGCTGAGAATCAAGACCCCCCCCGACCCCCCATAAGCAACCTGCTGGTTCGGAGGACCAGCTAAGTTGATAGCAACTAAGGTACATAAAGCAACTAAATGCTTGTATTGTTCGGTTGATTTTGCAGGCCTGGGGCCGGCAGTCTGAGCATCTCTTGGAAGGATGACAGTATGCAATGTGGCAAATATGGGGATTCCTTTCTGTCTTATCTTTGAGGCCCATATTGTTCTCATTGTTTTGTTTTTTTCTGATTAATTTTTTTTGCTTTATTTCATATTCTGTTTTGATTGGTTTTATTCTATCTTGTTTTTGGTTTGATTTTACTATACCTGGTGGAATGGTCAAGTATTGTGACAATAACAAGATAAACTATAGTAGCTGTTGTTTTCTTAGTGTCTTGCTTTGAAGTTCTGTACCAGTTCCATGGCTTTGTTTTCATTGACTTTGTTCTGCTATGTTTCGTTGGATTTTACTATCTTTAAAATAAAATTAAAAAAAAAGAAAAGCTCAGTGAGGAAAGGGACCTGTCCATCTTGGTTATTATTTCTTTAGTGCTTCGTAGCTGGTACCCAGCCTGGAGCAGGTGTCCCGTGAATGATGCTTAAAGAAACCAACGCAACCACAAGATGGACTATTACCAGTCTGATTTACCAGGAATGTGCAATTATCAAGAAAATTCCTCAGGGATGTGGTAATTTGAGAAAGATACAAACTCTTTCAGGGCAGGCGTGTCTAAGATATAAAGCATAATGGGTATTCTGCACCAACATGAACAAGCATATTACTTTTATATGTGTCTGTGTGTTCCTACAAAAAGGACACTAACAAGGTTTGTGAGAAAAGAAGATTGGGAGCCACCCCGGGGAAGGCATGCCACGTGTCACCAGGGCCCTGAATGGGGACCCCTGGCACCTGGGCGACAGCGGAGGCAGGCAGCTCAGCAGGCGTTTGGAGAACTGCTTTATACTGATTTTAGAACTCTTGTGACTATTTTCACGGTGCACTTCATATAGATTATTTACAAAGCTGAAATTTTTTCTTTTCTGTTCATCTAAGGAAACTGATCTGGGAGTAGAAGACGTGGCTCTCCTAGGACCTGCTTCCCCGGAGCTACAGGCTCTCATGTGGACCTGTCACTGGACTGGTCTTCGGAGCTAAGAAGATTAAAGCTCTGCTGCAGAGTTTTTCCAAGGTTCATCCTGACCTCAAGCCACAGATTTCTGGGTTTTTTTTCCTATTCTTTTCTGGAGAGGATGCATGTCATTACCGTGCCATCAGGTGCCTGGCCTTTCTGGCTGTGAACTCCCAACCCGGGTTCAACTGCAACCCTTGGGCACAGAACATTGGACACTGAGGCACATGCTGCCCAGTGACAGCTTGGGTTTGAGCCACCGGAAGGATGGCTGCGCCTGCCCACGTGAGGCCCGCATCCCCAGCCTCTGGGGAAGCCACAGTTCCACGGAGCCACGGATTCCGGTGCTGCTACTCTGCCACGATCAGGTCCTCATCTGCCACAAAACATCTCCCGCTGCGTTCTAGAAGAATTCCATCTTAGTCGTCTTCAGAAAAGCAAAAAGCTACCTGGTTAAAAATGCTCTGACAGACAGCTAGCTAACCAAGCCAAGGATGGCAATGCTGTCCTAGCCCACATTCTCTGAAAAAGCCACAAGCCACAAATTCCCAGTGGGCAGGAAACAGAACCTGCCAGGAGGATGAGCCGTCAGAACCTCACGCACCTGCCCGTCCTGTCTTCCAACACCCCTGCCCCTGGCCTGGGCCTGAGCTGGCCCTGCTCGCCCGCGGCGTGGATCCGGGGAGAAGGGTGCATTACCTTTCACCGTCACGTGGACACTCTGGCTGGTGGACAGCTGAGGCTGCACCAACACGTTGCACGTGTACTCGCCCTCATCCACTTCTTTCTGTACATCCGAGAGTTTTAGAGTTCCATTGTTCTCAAATGCCACCTGGCGGTGGTTGAAAGGAAGCAGATTAGAGTTCTTGTACCATTTGATGGAGTAATATGGGTAGCCAATCACACGGCAGTGAATGTATGTGTCCCGTCCTGCTATTGCTGTGATGTTTTTCATTGGTCGGATGCTTGCAGGCCCTGGAGAGACATAAAGAAACTCTTGAAAATAATTTAAGGGTACATCTCATGTGGGTGAATGGGTATGCTTTTCCTTGAGTTTTTAGCACAGATCATTTTCATGTAAGTTCATCTTTTGCCATTAAATAAAATTTGAGGCATTTGGCATTTTCTGCTAAAACCTTTTTCTTTTATTACTTTCAAATGAACGGAATGAATGTTTAAAACTTTCAACCTCCTATGACTTCTACTGAGATACTTTGAATCATGAGATCAAAGGTAATTTATCAAAAAAAGGTAAGTCTTCTGCAGCGCGTGACCACGCCGTCTGCGTGAAGACTGGCGGCATGTGGGACGATGGAGGCGGCGACACCGCCACGCGTGACAAATGTGAACTAAAGACGATGCACATGGAGGCTTCCCGTGGATGGGGCAGGACTGAGAGGAGGAGAAGGGAAAGAACATGCAGAGCGTAAGCCAGGAGAGGAGATCGGGTGGACAAGTCAGAGAGGAGAGAAAGGGAGAGGAGAAGCTGACTGAGGGACCAACCCAAATGCCATTCCCAGCACTAACCCATCGGGGCATTCCCAGAAGGAAGGGGAGGGCGGGGCGGGGCAGCGACGGTGGCGCCGCCCGGCGTTCCAGGGCTCAGCCCGAGCATGCAGAGCCCGCCTGCACTAGTGAGCTATGTGTGTTTTTCGAGGAGCTGATCTGACAAGCACCTCTTACGTTTATTCGAGCCTGGTACAGGACGACTCCCGCAGAGTTGTTGGCCGTGCAGCGGTAGACGCCCCCGTCCCGCACCTGGGAGCTGGAGATGTTCAGGTAGCTGACCACGTTGCCCTCGGACGTGATCATCTGGCTGATGCGGTGGCCGCCGCCCTTGAGGATCGGCTCGTCGTCCAGGGTCCACGTGATGGTGGGCAAGGGCGTCCCCTTCACGTTGCACACGAGGGACACGGGTTCGGCGGGGCTCACCACTTTTTCGCTAAAGGCAGAAATGATTTTGGGTGTCCCATCTGCAGGAGAAAAAAGTCATGGGAGGAAGCGGCCCACACACATCACCGAATGGCTGCCGAGGACGCCTGCGCAGTGGGGGACGCGCGGCGGTGGGCAGTGCTGCCCCGGGGCCTGGTTCTATGGACCGAGCCGCGCTAGGCTTTCCCTGCTTTCACAACAGGCGGGCGCCTCAGCGAGCTTCAGTAACATGCACAGCTCTTTCCTGACTGTCCCAACCTGAGGAACAAGGACAGGACCTCGGGGGGCGTGCTGAAGTCTCCTATCCCCACCCCGGGCTGCAGCCACAGGGGACCCGGACACTACTGGACACAGCTCGGCTTTCTGCTTCCCTCGGCGAGTCAGGGATTCCCTGGCACGGCATTGTTAGAAGAGGAAGGCACACCCCTGGGAGGCGGTGAGCACATCACTGCCGTTTTCTCTCTTATAGACTTAATTACAAACGGTGCTTGTGTGTAAATGTCCGTGCAACTGCTGACAAGGAGGGGAAGCTAAGCGCTATGCAGCCTGGCCCTTGGGTCATGTGTCGACTGTCTCTAAAAGTGTCCGAAGGGGGGTGGCCATAGAATTTATCACCCAGCTTGGCACACTTTCGAAAGCGAAGTACATATTACTGAATAACTGTGCCAAGAGAAGAGGAGGCAGCCAGAGTCATCCAGGGCGAACTAGGAGCTCTACCCTGGAGAAATCTCCACAGGAATTTCCACAAGGCTTAGCAACGATCGCATTTTCCTATTTCGTTATTCTTCCGTCACATTCGTCCGCTGTTTCTCTCACTGTGCGGCCACAATTGCACATACGTGTTTCTTCCCCTTTTATGCCCTTTCATTGAATGAAAAATGAGATACGGGAATCTTAAAGAGGCTGTATGAAGTCCAGCACAGAAAATGTCGTCAATAGGCATCCCAGCCTCAGCAAGCAAATTGACGCCGGGCCCTCTCCCAGGTATAAGTGGGCCTTCTGACATAATTGTGATCAAATTCGACACTATTTCTGAGTCTGAGAATAAAACTTCTGGGAGCCAATCTCTGTACCTCTCTCTCCATCTCTGTCTCTCCCTCTGTCTCTCTCTGTCCCTCGCTCAGTTAAAAGGCTGACCCCATGAGGAAAGCTATTGATGACTAGTTCTTGTTCTAGAAAAGTACTATCTGTTATTCTGGGGTAACTGGAAAGCACAGATACTCAGGAAGGGTGACACTGCTTGCAGATCCATCAGAGAAATGTAACTGTGAACAGTTTCCAGTTCCCCAGGGAAACACACTCATCACACCGAAATCTCGAGGCTCGGCTCTGAGGCGGAAGGGCCCCCCGCCGCCTGGTGGGCGGGACGCCTGCCCGCGCCCCATCTCCACCTCCTCCACGCTGCGGTCCTCACTTCCGCATCCAGCTGCTGCTCCCAGAGGCCGGGGGAGGCTCTCTCTCACAGACCACACACTGCAGGGTCTGCGGAGAGCAAACACTTCTCTCTCACTAGCACAGATTAAAATAAAGAGCTTCAGGAGTGTTAAATGAAAACACTGTGCTTTCCTCTCTGATGCACTGGGGGCATCAGACGTGGCCTCATCGCGCTGAGCACTTGCTGGTGCAGAGCAGTGCGGCGACACCCCGAGGGCTGCAGGGTGCCGTGAAGGCGTGGGCAGACGGAAGACAGGCGGTCCGTCTTTACGGCTCTCCCTGCCCCGTAAGCCATGTTTAGCTGGAAGCTTCTCTGCACTCCTTTCTGTCTGTCCGTCTGTCTGTCTTTCTTTCTCTCTTTGGTTTTGTTTTTGAGATAGAGTCTCTTTATGTAGCTCAGGCTGGCCTTCAATTCACTATGGAACCCAGGCTCAGATTTGTGGCAGTCCTCCTGCCTCAGCCTCCCAAGTGCTGGGACAACAGGCATGTGCCACCATGCCAGGGTGTGCCCTGATTTCTATACTAAACCCTGAAAACCCAAATGTTTGTATCTGTTTAGGAAAGACCTCTTCGCGTATATTATTTCCTTTGGTCAGAATTGCTAAGTGGTCTGCTTCTGTCTGGCCGGGTTTATGCAGCCTGGAAGGTTCCCCTCGGCTCAGCGGTCGCCCGTGCAGTGTGGCACCGTGGATTCCCACACTTGCATTTCCAGCCACAGCCGTTTGGTGGGAACCCTGGGCGACCTCCTCAGAAGATACTGGTCAGACACAGTTCTCCAGCAGGTGCGAGGCACTGATTTGTGATTCCAATCTGCTGTCTTTTGCTCCATTAGCACCGTCATCTCTCAGAAAAGAGAAAAATGAAATGAAGCTTCTTGTCCTGCATGGAAACTGACGTGTGACAAACCAACCCGAGAGCGGGCTCCGCGTGGCCCTGCTCCGTCTTTGTTTAAGCGACAGCTTCTCTGGAGATGAAAGCTGATGTTATTTTCCCAGAGAGCCCCGGGTGTCTGTGAAATCCTCCGCGCTGTCATTCCCTGATAACCTGAGCCTTTCGGCAGCATTAGGGATTATCAATACGCTCTTTAGGTTTCCTTAGTCACCACAGATGCAGATGGTTGCCCAGGCAACCGGGCCCAGGTACTCTCTCTTACAAAGAACCTATAAATAGTGACTCCGAGTGCACCGTCATTAGGGACCTGGCTGGGTGCAAATCGATCACTTTCTGCTCTTAATTATTTTGCGCAATGCAGCGTCAGGCATTGAATCTGAGCGCGACGCCGCCAGCTAATTTCACCTCTGCTCCAAAATTCCTCGCTGTGTACAGCCAAATGCTTGAGTTAAGATAGGAATCTCCTCGCTAAGCCGGCTGCCTCTTAAAAATTAGCTAAGGTTAAAAAAGCCGGAAGAGGAAGAGTCACTGACCATCAAGACAGGGTTAAACCTACTTTAATATAATGACTGGAGTTTTATTTATTCTCCCTTTGGGCTATCTGAAAATCATTTCATTATTTTAATAGATTGATAACAGATGAATGATGCATGATATCTAATGACAGTATTTCCAAGCAGACACACAGAGACACACGTGGAAGCACTGCGATTACCTGGTGAGTAACACCTGTCTTTCCTAAATGCTGCCTGTCACATCGCCTTTCCCTGGCCGATGAGTTAGAAGATTTGAATACGTAGTAGCCAGTTAAGAAAAGGGATGGAAGCCAGGTGTGGTGGTGCACGCCTTTAATCCCAGCACTCGGGAGGCTGAGGCACGAGGATCATTGTGAGTTTGAGACCAGCCTGGGCTACAGAGTGAGTTCAAGGCTAGCCTGAACTGCATAGTGAGATCCTGTCTCAAAAAATAGAGCTGAGGATTTAGCTCAGTGGCTTAAGCACCTGCCTGGCAGGTGTGAGGTTGTGAGTTCAATCCCTGGTACCAAAAAAAAAAAAAAAAAAAAAAAGGGACGGGAGAGCACCCCACGAGCTGTGGTCGTGCCACAAGACAGCTCCTCCTCTGCACCCAAGAGGAGATCCCTGCCAAGTTGTGCTTCTCAACAGTGGGCATATCCCTTCCCGGCCCCCCACCCCACTCAGGGGACACAGGCAACGTCTGGAAATATTTTTGGTGGCCACAATGGGCAAGGAGAGCTCTTGGCATCTAGTGGGTAGAGGAGGTCAGAGATGGTACTACAGCAAACACTGTGCGCTGCGTACACCACCACTGAACAGGTATCACTGAGAAGCTCAGGGCTGGGGAAGAGGAAATGTCAACAAGCCCCAAGTGTCAAGTGTCTGCGGTTTCTCTCTGGACAAGAGACTCTTGACACGAGTGGGTGACACTCATGGGACTTGTAGCAGGCCGCACTTGACTTCTCCTCGGAACGCGCGCTCCCTGCCTGACTCGGCCTGGAGGGTTCATCTGCCTATGGACGGGGGAGACCGCGTGAGTGCGAGCACTGTGCTCAGCATGGCTGGGCCCACTGACCTTCGAGCACCACCTGGACATAGTCTTGGGCGGACAGCTTGTCCCTGCGCACGAAGCACTGGTAGGCGCCCCCGTCGCTTCTGACCATGTGGTCCATGATGAGCTTTTCGTGGTTGACCCCTGTGATCCGCACGTTTTTGCCCGGGTTGAGGATTTCGCCGTTTCGGTACCAGGACAGCTCCTGGTCCTCGGTTCCTGTCACGCTGCAGGACAAGGACACCTGGCTGCCCACGCTGCTTTTTACCTTCCTGGGACTGACGGTGGCTTTCAGCGGCTCTGGAGAAGGACGGAGACAGAAGAAGAGGACAAAACTATCACCAGAGAGCGTCTCCACGCACGCCGACCTTTCTGTGCATCCTCGGGTCAGAACGGTTCTCTAGGGCATCGTTCTGGGGCAACACCCTCTTTGCTACGTGTTTTGGGGGCCTTCTTTCTCTATCCCAGTCAGTAACAACTAGACCAGCACTGGTCAGACTGTTTTCTCAGGGAGCGATGTGTGGATGGTGGCACTGCCCCTCGATACTAGGAAGTGCACTGTGCTGGCTACCAAGAAGGGCACAGGTGCTGGAACACTGAAGTCCTACAGGTCCTGTCCAGAGATAAACGCAGGGTGGCCCTCGTCCGTTCTCAGACACACTCAGATTCAGTCCCGTGCGGCCCGGGACTCGGCCCGGACCACTGACACCGGAGAGAATGGAGCTGATGTGAAGACCTCCACAGAGCACAGCCCTTCTCCGAGACAAGGAGAGATTACCAGACAAGGGCAGCACACGCACTCTTCAGCTCTCGTGTTCTCAGTAAACGAGTCTAACTCAACGTGCAAAGTATGCACAGAGCACCCACGCCGGGCGAGGATGAGACAGAGATGGACACCCAGCTATTGGCGTGGGTCTAAACAGCATGAAATGTTTTTTATATATTACTTAATAATTTCCTATACTTCTGTAAGTTTGGTGTTACAGTTGCTGATTTCCAGAAAACGAAATGGCTGCTCAGAGAAATTACGTAATTTGACCAAATCCACCGCATGATTAAATGGCAGGTGGCGATCCTAGTGGTTTCTGACTTAGCATCTCAATGAACTGTGACATCTGAGGCCCCAAGGGGCTCACGGATGGGACAAGGACAAGAATGGCTGCTACAGGGCCAAGCAGGGTGAGGCAAGAGGCCAGCAGGGGCAGAGGATGTGGTGAAGGCCCAGCAGGGAGACCAGGGGAACCCCGCTATCCGGGATGAAGAGAACCAAGGCCAGCAGGAGCCAAA
>RJWM01003016.1:0-119012 GCA_004363535.1 Dasyprocta punctata | reverse complement strand
GGGGGGGGGCCCAAGCTCTCCAGTTCCCTGCAGCTATGTTGCTCAATTCCCCGGTGAGCAGCTCTGGGTTCCTGGGCTGATTTGGGCTGGGCTGCGTACCTCTGTGTCCTGCGCGGCTGGCCGGCGTTTCCCTGAGGTTCGCGGCGTGCAGGATCGCGGGACGCAGTGGGCTGTGTCCCGTGCACAGCAAGGAAGGGCGGCCTCCGGGGGCGTGCAGGTGGGATCTCCTCCTTTACTGGGTGGGGGCCGAGGCCTCCCGGTCCCAGGGAGCTGTGCTGGGCACCGCGCGGGACGCGGACCCGACCCTGGTTCTGTCCGCAAGCTCGGCCCAATAGCTATGCCTCAGCTCTGAAAGTTTTCTTTCCCAAGTGTCTTTAACTATGCTGTCATGACTATCTCAATATCCTGAAATGATTCAAAAAGTTGACCTTTAATGGTCCTTTTGACATTGGAGGAGGGCCAGAATTCACATGGAGCTATAATGTGGTTGAGAACATATAGTAATGTTTTCACAAGTCAGTCTTTCCTTTGGCTAGCTCGCAGAAGCAGCATTCACCACATTTTTGTCACACCTTATAAAGACACTCACTAATAATTCTTAAAATTCATATATTCATCACATAGTTTGATCACCCTTGTAGAGACATTGCCCCTCCAAAGTAAAAGTTGCAGTCTACCAAAACTTGATGTGTATACGAATTTTAATTATGCAAAGAGAATGAGATTTTTTTTTCTATAGGAAGCATTCACTTTTACTAGTTTCTGCTCTCCAGTTCATCTATATGTTTTCATATAAATGTCATGTTTAAGTGAAAAATTAGTTTACATCTATCTTTTTAAAAAAATTCAAAATATTATCTCTTCCAATTCATTCATAACAGAAATGACACGTTCGATGTAATTCCTGAAATTCTCAAATCATTCATTAACTTAATGAATGATTTCTTTTCAGGTAAATCACACAGGTAGAAATCATTGTATTGTTTATACTTAAATAATTCCTCTGTAATATTTCTCAGCATGGAACTTGAATAGGTAAAAATGACTCCAAAAGAATTTGACTCACTATTTGGTAACCTGGATCTTTTGAATAGAAACTGTCTGCTAATGAGAAAGGGCAAGTTTTCAATACAGAGTGATTGTTGCTAATGTAATACTTTCCCATTCCCACAGTGTCTATTATGTATGGATAGCCTCAGTCTTCAAAATATAATGCAATGCCTTTTCTTTCAATTATGTGATTTCAGTGAAGGCAAAATCAAATCAGTGGATGTCAAAGAGTTCACTTTATTCATTCTCTAAACATAAAATAGTACTATAATTCACATTAAAAAGACAATACAGTATTACAAAAATCTTACAGCATGATTTCAATTATGTAACTCTCAATTATAAGAGGGTGGTTTTGTTAATACGCAGAATGCAACAGTAAAACTATTTAGATCCTACATCAGTATTTGAGGAAGTATTTTAAATAGTGGAATAGTTTCCTTCAATATCATATATGTTTACTATCCTGACCTATAAGTACTAAACCACATGATTCAAAGCTCCATTTCATGAGCATTTATTCTTTACATTGCTGGTAGATATTTTGCTAGGTTTCCAAAGTAGAGACCACAACCATCATACTGCACATTATTTTCCATTTTTCAATGTAATTCATTTACTTAATGAAGGAAAATAACAGAGCAAATAATAAACTGATTAAGCTTCCCGACTGAGCACTGCAAGCTTAATTTGAGTCTCTGGTAAAATGTTTTTCTTCATTTCAAAATTTTCTTGAAACATTAAGGAATATTTCAAGCTTTGCTAATTGATTATTTTAAAACCCCTATAGTTGCCACCTGGGTTTTTATAACTTTAAACTTTCAGTAAAAATGAGACAAAAATCTCAGTTGGATTTTTTTGATGTTATTATATTTTAATGAAATTATTTTTACAAACGCTATGCATGAAGTTAATATATTAATTTTTAATTACACAAAATATACTATTTAATAGTAGGTACCTATAAACTAGGATAACATGTCTATTTGTCTGAATTTTATCTTTCCTTTGCTAACATCAACTATTCATTCCATAAAATTCATTACACAATGTGCAAAGTTTTACATCCAAAGAGATTGTACACAGCCTCAGATGATCTTCATTGCTGGGATCAACAAAGATTGGCAGGAAGTGTTTTCCGCATTTTCAGAAAATGCTTAATCAACAATAATTACATGCTAAGTAGTGAGGTTATTAAAAATTTTTGAAAAAAAAGTCATCAGTAACCTCAGGACCTCAACAGCTGAATGTAGGACTGACTATGTAATTTTCAGTCCTAGTGTCAAAGGAAAGCTCTGGGCCCAATATTTTAAAGTACAATAAGAAATTCAAACCACTACCAGAGAGCATTAATCTGAGATGGGAGAGACCTTCTGCATGTGGGTTTTAGAGCATGGGGTCATGAATCCTCTCAGCTGAACATGAACCAGTGAAGGCATTGTAGCGAAGAGGAGACTGTCTGAAGATATATCATCAAAAACATTATTTTTAAATTTCAAGTTGATCTATTTTATTTATAACCATAGATGTTTTAAGAAGCATTCTCCTCCCCCATCCCCATAAAAGCTGTTTCAACCCTCTTCCCAATATGATACTAGGGAGATTCAAGACTCAAAGAAGTCGGTGTAAGAGGATAATATAAATACCAAAGCAAACATTCAGAAATAAACAGAACTTCTCTTAAGAAGTCAGAAAATGAACTTTGCTAATACAGGTGGGCTGATGTTCAGTTCAGGGGATTAAGTACTAATAGATCAAAAAGACGAGAGAGCAGTTTTGTCTAGGGTAGGCAGGAAATACTTTCTGAAGTGAGACTTGGCTTTGGTTTTGGTTAAGGAGTTAGACTTCATTAAGTTTACACTGATCTGACAGGTAACACAGCCTTTATGTTTGGCAAGAATTTTTGTTTCCTAATACAATCACTTTCTAAAACCCTTAAAATACTTGAATTAATCACAAAGTTTCCAAAGTGGACATTTAGACATATTAACCTAAAGTGAACTGAATATAAAGCAAATTTCTGACATGGGATACAGCGAAATTTAACTTCATAGAGAAATTAACACATCGTACTTAGATGCCTAGGTTGAATCAACAGACTTTATGCAGAGTCTTTCAAATCAAATTCACTCAGTTGTTCTCTTTAGATACATGAGATATAAATTACAGCCATCATTTACAATGCTAACATCCTTTGTAATTAGAGAGAGATGCTTAGACAGCAGCACACTACTAAATGTTTCAAGACATTCCTGGGTTTCTTTTCAGAAACACAGAGGGCAAAGTCTTGATACTAGCATTTGCTGATTTTCTTAAGTAAAAACTTCCACCAAGTGAGACAAGAGAAATTTCTGTTCTATCTTTGCAACTTGCCTGTACATCTAAAACAACTCTAAAGTCAAAGATTGCTTTAGAAAATTGTTTAAAAGGTAAAAACTAAGCTGAATGCTGTCGCATGACCCTGTAATCCAAGTACTCTGGAAGGCTGAGACAGGAGGATTACAAGTTGGAGCCTAGCCTGGGCAAATTATTAGGACCCTGTCTCAAACCAAAAACATAAAAGAAAGGAGGGCTGGAGCTGGAAATAGAGTTCAGTGCAAAAGCTCCGAAAACCGCCAGGAGTGGTGGCGCACGCCTTTAATCCCAGCACTTGGGAGGCTGAGGTAGGAGGAGCTTTTTGAGTTTGAGGCTGACTTGGGCTACAATGTGAGTGCAAGGCTGGCCAGAGTTACACAGTGCGACCCTGTCTCAAAAACCTAAGGCCAGGAGTTTGGCTTAGGGGCTTAGCGTCTGCCTGGCAGGTGTGAGGTTGTGAGTTCTATCTCCAGTGCCACCAAAAAAAAAAGCTCTGAAAACCAGTCCCTAGTAACAGACATACACACATATACTCATACATGTGTGCATGTCGACATATAAAACACAAGCAAACAAATCATCTCACTTTGATCAATTTTAGCTGAAAACCTAGTATCACTAAATGCAGAGGGAAGTTCGGCAGAGACAGACATTGACCCCTGAATGACAGGAAGGGCTCAGCAAAAGAGGCTGGACCAGTAGCACACACAACACTTTATCCCCAAAGCTGCTACAGTGGCAGGGAAAACTTCTCACTCTGGGTACAACAGCAGGCTTAGGACAAAAAGCACAGGTCACGGGCCATCCTTGTCACCTAATGTCACTGCGATGCAAATTTACCACTTCTCTGACTTTTCTTCAAGAAGTTTCAGAGAATGAACCACAGAATCCCATGTCTGTCCACCAGCCATCTACTCCAGCACTTCTCCAGCTTCTCCCAAGAGAGAGTCAAACAAAGCACTCACTGACAGCAACATCAGTCATGACAAAACCACCTCCCTTCCAACCACAACCACTGAATCTGCTACCTGGGCAGAGATTTGAAAGACTTCGAAAATTCTCATCACCAGGCATTGGGCAAAGATTCTCCTGCTCAGTAAGGATTCTCCCTTACACAACCTCATGCTGACCTTCTACCCAGCCATTTGTTTCTGCCTTGATCTCAAAACAGCCAATGATATCCCATAGCACAGGGCAGTAAACAGGCCCAGAGTCTATGTGAGCTTAATGTCTTCTTTTTCTCAAATGTCATTTTATTTATTTATTTATTTATTTTTATTTTTCAAGAAGTCTAATCTTTATTCTGGAAACAATTTAAGGGACACTAAAATCTTTTTGTTCACAGTAGTGGCTGGAATATTTGTAGTACAAAATGATCACATTCATCATGAAGCGTTGGTTTATACACATCACAAACCTTAATTTCCCTTCTCCTTCTTTAACTCTCCCTCCCTCTGTTAGTAGGGTACAGACTTGCTGTGGACTCTATCTAGAGGTCCCTTCCAGGCTGTTGTTGTCCTGCACAAAGAAATGAACAAATGACAAAGTAGTGTGGATTTGCACTTATTAAAGGTAGTGAAGGCAAGAAAAGAAGATAAAAAAAGTGTTTGGAGAAATGTTGTGCAGAGTAAAAATGGGGGCCAGTTAAAGTAGGAAGAGGGGTGCACCCTAAAGTAGCAGGGTGAGCCCATAGTAAGGCTCAGAGCAGCCAAGAGGTGAAGAGCCACCATCTTCTATGCCTCCATTCCAATGTCAGGTCTAGCCCATCCTATCAATGCCCTGCTCAGTATGGTTCTAGGAAGAACTGAAGGTATCATTGTATGATCAGTGTATTGGTTTGTCCTGTGTTCCCCCAAGGACTCAGGTAATTTGGATGGGGCTGAGTCTGACGTATCTGATTGGTTTGCTGTCTAGCACTGGGATTGGTGATGTGAGTGCTGCACCCACCCAGGAATGGGGCCGACATACAGAGTAAGGGTGGGAGGAATGCAAGTCTTGCCCTCTCTTGCCAGCACATCTTACTGTTTGTAGCTGCCATGAATGGCTGCCCCGCCATGCCATGCTGCCTTGGTGCCAGCTGAGTATGGATGGAAACTCCTGAGAAGTTTAAGAAATAAACCTTTCCTTTCCTAATTTTGGGCATCAGGTATTTTGTCTCAGCAATGAGTGAAAAGTAACTAAGAATTGTGGGACTTGGAAGCTATACTGGGCATATCCTGAACCTCTATGGTTGAGGTGTTGTGCCCATGTCCCAGCCACTTTGCCACATCCTAATCATCTGCTGTCTCACCTCCAGCTCTTGGTCTTCTCGGGTTTTGCAAAGAACTATCTCCCTGTTTCCTATAATATATGCTTCATTTTACTCTTTATTTTTATTTTAGGTTTCTCGTATAAAAGAAATCATGGGATATTCCAGCTTGTGAGTCTGATCAACTTCTGGTCTAAAGGTGCATTCATTTTCTTATAAATGACTCAAGGTTATCTTTCTTATGGCAGAGTAGTGTTCCACTGTGTGTATATAGCACATTTTTTTCATCCATTCACCTGTTGATGGACATATAGGTCAATACGTACCAAGATTAACCATTATGAGTTGTACTGCAAGTTTATGGAGTTACTTTACTGAGATAACAGGACTGGACAGGAGCACACTGAGCACAGGGATAGCATAAAGTGAGCCCTTAGTATTTGCCAGCTAACACAATGTAGGCTCCTTGAACAAAACAATCAGGTAGTAACAGCAATGACCCCACTCCAGGTACCAAATTTGGTCTTAGTTACTCTTCTCTTGTTGCTGAGACAAAATACCTGATGGTTTTGAAGGAGGGTGGCACATGACATAGGGGCAACAGTTCATGGTGGTGGGAGACACAAAAGCAATCAGAGCAAAGGGAAAAACAAGCCTTTTGTCCTCTTTTATATTGTACGCAGGGACCCACCCTAAGGTGGGTGTAACACTGATACCTCCCAACCTCAGCACTAGACAATGAACCAACCACAAACTCTAGATTCAACCACTTCTGAGAAGTGTACCCCATGCCACATGACACTTTGGGGGACATTTGGACACAAACCATACCATTCCCCCCAGCTCCCTAAAAGTTCATACACATCCTTTTATGCAAAAGATATTTAGTCCACCTCTAAGAGTTTCCAGAGTCCTGACAGTTTCAGCATTGCTGGAAAGTCCAAGTCCGAAGTCTTCTCCAAGATGTAAGGCAAACTCTTAACTGTCAGCCCCTGCACAAATGAAAATAAAATTTAGCATTTCTAACATTCAATGGCACAAGACAAACACTTCCATTTCAAAAGGGACAAACAGAGGGATACAAAGGATTGGAATCAAAGCAAGTACAAAATCCAACAAGGAAACATTAACTCATGTAATTCCATGTGCCACATGCAAGGCAATCTGTGGCAACTTATGAGTTTCAAAGGACTTTGTGATTCCACCCCTACAGCACTTCTGGTGGTTATAGCTCTCACAGCTTCTCTCTTGGGCCTGCTTTGCTCTCTCCTTGCAGATTTACTCAAAAGATTCATGTTCCTGGCTTCTCCAAACTTTTTGGGTCTCTGCTGCACCTTTGGCTTCACAATCACAGCTTCACACACTGCCCTCTCAGAGGCACACAGCCTGACCTTTCAAGCCTTCTGAAGTCAGGGTGGAAGCCTTTGAAACCCACAACTCTTGGGTTCCAAATGCTCCTGAAACCAGGTCCATGCAGATTCTGCCAAGATTTGCTGCCACCTATTGCAGTAGCCAGGCTTTCCTCTTTCTTATCTGTAGGAGTCAAGGGCCTGGGTCACTGTGCACTCTAAATCCATTTCTGAGGGTTAAATTCTCTAGGCTGCTGCCATTCTGAAACATGGTTCTCTGTGGCTTTCTCTTCAAAGTCAAGTCTTTCACCTTTGTAACACTGAGGTTGCAAAGGGTGGAAATTTGCTTTTTTTGTGATGACCTCTGGTCATCTTTTCTAATGTCCTGATACTTCTCAGCAATTGAGATCTCCTCAGCTCTGTCTTTGCAGTCCACAGCTTTACTGGAACTTCCCTTCTGGCTAAACTCAAAACATTTTGAAACATTCGGCTAGGCTCTGTGCTCTTGATTCTCCACATAGATCTGGCTAAAAGCCTCCAGCAATAACCATTCCACCACCTCAACATTATACTGCCTTGAAATTTCTTCTGCTAGATTTGTTAGTCCCTTAGTCTGCCCTGAGTCTTAGTCTCAGGCAAAATTTCTGTACACAAGCAAAATGCAAACTTTAAGCCGAGTCATAACACGCATCACCTGTAGTTCAACAGTCAATGTAGTTCTTCTTTATGGCAGAAACGTCATGAGCCTGGTGTTTACTCGCAGGATTTCTTTCACCCTTCTGGTCTTCTGAGGTCAGACCAGAATCTCCCGTACAGGACAGACTAAGGCTTTCCAGCTCTACTTTTTCGCATGACATCTCCAAACCTTTCCAATCTCTTCTCACAAGTCATTCCCAACGCTCTTGAACAACATGTTCAGGTAGTCATAGCAATGACCCCATTTCTAGTACCAAATTAAGTTTTAGTTACTCTTCTCTTGTTGCTGAGATAAAATACCCGATGCCCAAAATTAAAGAAGGAAAGATTTAGTTAGCTCACAGTTTGTTTAGGTTTCAGTCTATAATCACTGGCTCCAAGGGAGTGTGGCATTTGGCATAGGGACAACACTTCATTGTGGTATAACATACAAAAGCAATAAAAGCATAAGGGAAAAGGAAGCCTCTCTTCCTCCCTTATATTGTATGCATGCTACCTGCTCTAGAGCAGGTGAAGCATTCATACTCCCGAACTTCAGCACTAGACAATGAACCAATCACAAACTCTAGATTTAGTGTCTTCTGAAAAGCCCACCTCTCATGACCACATGAGGTTTTTGGGGACATCTAGACACAAATCTTAATTCTAATCAGTATAAATTATTTTCTCTAATGATGTAACCTAGACATCAATATTTTACACCTCTCTATATTGTCCCATGTGTTAAAAAACAGCAGATAACCAGCCAGCAAAACTGTATGCCTGCACAAATCAGCAGCTGGAGAACCATAGCAATTGCATTGTACTTCCCTACAGAGATGCAGCCCTGCCATTAGTATTATCAACAAGCATGTTTCAAGTGCTTTTTTTTTTTTTTTTTTTTTTTTTTTGCGGCACCGGGGATCGAACTCACAGCCTCATACCTGCCAGACGGGCACTTAAGCCACTGAGGCAAACTCCCAGTTCTAGTTTTTTGAGGCAGGGTCACACTATGTAGCTCAGGCCAGCCTTGCGCTCACGTTGTAGCCCAAGCCGGCCTGGAACTCACAATGCTCCACCTACCTCAGCCTCCCAAGTGCTGGGATTAAAGGCATGCGCCACCACACCCAGCTCAAGTGCCTTTTGTGTATAAGATAATCAGGGTCCCTTTTCCAAAAGATCCTTGAAATTCCCAAAACTCCCCTCACTTGAGTATCCTGTTGCTCCAGCTACTTGGATATAGTTTTCGTATTTACAATTTGAGAGTGTAAGATAATGTGTTGTCACATCCTTGTCGTCTGTGTTGAGTTGCCAATGAAGCTTCTTCTCAGGGGAAATCACTGAGCACAGCTTTGCTCTGATGCACATTGCTGGAGAAAGGAGGGTAACATTGAGAATAATTAGAAGGGAACAAGGAAGAATGGGGATCCCTTAGGAAAGTGTTCCTGCCAGAGCCAGTGGAAGCACATGTTCCAACAAATCAGGGCTCAGGGGCTCCAAGCTGGAATCCTCTTCTATGTGACAGGGGTGGGCCCCAACAAGTATTTCCATTTGGAAATATTAACACACAATTTTCAATCAAAGGGATTATTCTCATTTAACTTGTCCCTAAATCTCAAGAAGCTTTAGACATAACTTGTGATTAATCGCCAAGACAATCATCATTACGGGTAAATGGAAATTAAGATGTTTTGCTTCCATCAGTTTTACTCAATGCTCGCCCTGTTTGTGTCCATGTGATGGCCAATTCAAGCCCCTGTGAACACTGCAGGGAAAGCTGACTTCATTCCTCAAATCCCTTTATACCATTAGACCGTGAATCAAAAGGCAGCCTGCCATTATATTTAAGTTGGAGTGATAGTAATTAGGGTGACCTAGAATTCCCCACAAACCATTTTATCTTAAGAAACACTGGTTTACACTCTTTCTGTCTCCCTTGCTGTCATTCCTTGTACAGAAGACACTGAAAGATACATTAATTCAGTGACTCTCTCAAAATGGTATCAATTCAAAGATATATCGGTTGACAACACACCCTCAGAGGAGAGAGGACCTGCTGCCATTTGTGGAGTAAATAAATACTTCGTAGATCAGCAGCCCTGATGTTTCCAGAGGCCACTAAGAACTCAGCTTTTAACAAAGCTGTTACAGTGTTTACCTGCTTCATTATTATGAAGTCATTATGCCTCTTGATTTTGTTTCATAAATTTTGCTTTTTTCACATATAAGCAGTGGATTTCTTCTCCCTTGATGAAAGAAAATACTCTTTCTTAGCATAAAAGAAAAACACATATGAAGGAAAACAGCTTGTGATTTGGGCCATTGTTTGCTGAGGTAAAGCAAAGCATAACCATATGCATTTAGGAATGTAGGAAAAGTACAATTAGTGGCAAAAAACAGGAGTAAAAGGAGACAGTGTTGCAGAGAGTAAGAGAAACTTTAGTGCCTTAATTTTCTAACATTTCATAGAAAAGATCAATAGGGATTATTTAAAGATGGTAAATCAGATGACTGTAATGAAGTACATTGTATAAAATCATGAATGCAGGCTCTGATTTTTGAAGTTCTAAAAAAATAGCTCCAACTCACATAAAGTGTAGTGACTCCACAAATATTTATCCTCCTGCAGACCCACATAATATGTAAGAGCACGCACACACACACACACACTCACATACACATATTATGTAATATACTGATAATATTAATGTATGCTACAATACAGTATTGCATAAAGCAGACAATGTTATTATCCATCTTCAGATCTGGCAATTGTATCATTTGGGTGTCTGTTTCCATCATTATACCTCCTTGTCTGAGTTGAACCTTCTCTCTTTTTGAGGAGCCCCATTATTACATTATCAACCCCCTTGTAATTGCTTAAATCCTACCCATCTAATTCAAATAAATCTTCATGCTCTATGTCAAAGCCAGCTCATTAATACCCTTAGATCCATGAGCAGTTCTATGGTCCCTGCCTTGCCATAGAAATTAACTGGTCCATTGGTTTCAGGAATGAGATGGTGGATACCTTGTGGGCTGAGAGTAAACCTTATTCTGTCAACTACTCCCACGTGACCAACAAGACTTCTCAGCCATGAGGTTCCCTAGGACCCAAACTCTCTTTTTGGTTCACTCTCCTACTATGCATACATGTTGGCAACCTACTGCTGCATAACAAGCAACTCTAAAACAGAAAGGTTTAAAGCAATATTTATTATCTCACAGTTTTTGTGGCCCAGGAGCCAGGGATGGTGCACTAAGTCTTTTAGTTTAGAGTCTCTCACAAATCTGCAACCAAGATGGCAGCTGTGGTTGACTCCCCTAGAACTCACCCAGGGACACGTTGCCAATCAGCCCAGGGTTCTTATCCAGCTTTGATACAGATGGAAATCATGAATCAGTGAACTGCAGCTCTGCTAGCAGTCCTGATGCCACCAGAAAACGCCAGGTGATGCTGGATGCCAACCACTGACACAACCAGCTGCTGGTCACTGCCTCTGCCAGGTGTCGCCATCTGGTGCCAGATTGTACCCGCCACCATAGGACGACTCTGCCAGGGGCTGAGTCTCTGACGCTGGTCTTTGTTGGTTGCTGATACCTGGAGCTCTTTGATAATAACAGCTCAGTGCTTAATCATCTTTCTTTGCAAACCAGTCACTCTGTCTACACTACTCAGGATAAAACTCCCAAGTAGATTTACAGGACTTTTAGAGTCCACACTCACAAGAAATAAATCCCAAAGAGGTTTCCCGGTGCACCATAGCAACTCTTCATTGTAACAGGCCTGGTGCTGCAGATTGGGGGTGGAGGGCACGAGGTGTCATTACACCGGAGAGAGCCCTCCTGGACTATCATCTGGAGAAGTGGCTGGGAAGTGTGACTTATGTAGTAGGTGCTGGCCGGTATCAGTGAGCATGAGTGCTGAAGCCAGGGAAGCTTCTGCAGGTGTGGTGTGAAAGCTGAGTAAACAAATAAGGGACCCTTCCTGATCTTAGGCACTCCCAGATGCCCTCGGCGTTGTCACAAAACACCCAGCATCCTGGGAAGTGGCTAGAGTCCTGGAGGCAGAGTGCTACGCTCTCTGACTGCGCTCATGTCACAGTGGAGAGTGGAGTCTTCATAGTCAGGAGAACACTGAAGCAAATGGTCTCAATCCACTGGGACACAAGGAGAGCAAAGGGAGGGCAGCAAAGGGGGAGGGGCGTTCTGGCTGCCTGAGGAGCCAAACACCCTGAGCTGGCACAGGGAAGATTGAGAGAGGTGGGCACTTCTTGTCTGTCTCAGGAGGAACCGCGTTCAAGCTCCTCACAGGGCTGCTGGCAGGGCTGCCCGCCCTCTGCTGCTTGACTGGAGGCTACGTCATCTGCCACATGGACTTCTCCAGAAGGCAGCTAACAACCTAGCAGTTGTTCTGGCTTCATCACGTCAAGAAGCTCAAACAGCCGAAGACAGAGTGCGAGCAAAGAGGGAGCCAGGATGCTGCATGTTATCCGAGCATTTCCACGAAAAGCAAGGCATCCACTCTTCAGTACTGAGGATGCACAAGGGGACAGATACCAAGAGCGGGAATACAAGGCCACATTAGAAGCCACCTTGAAAGGAATCTTGTCCTCCCACTTTCTAAAACCACCAATAGATTCCAAGAAAGAAGAAAAGTCATCGTGTGGCATGAGGATTCTTAATGAAAACACACTAACATCCAAGTACTAGACAAAGGAAGCATCCAAAGAAAACAAGAAAGACTCGAAGAAGCCTTACGTCTGTGGTACGTGCACTTTCCTGAGGGGTTCTACATTCCCATCAAATCCTCAAGGTTCTGCAATATAAAAAGAATGTGTATCACTATTTCACATAAAAACTATTCTCAAATCTAGTTTAGTCTCATTCAAAAATGCCTCAAAGCATTCTTTAAATTCCTCTTGCCATTTATCACCTAGTGCCTGCACTACTATTTTTAATTGATTCTGAACTCTAGGCCTTAAATCATTAATTGCTCTTGCTTGGATAGCTGAGTACTTCAAGACTAGATCTGAAAATTGCTCAGTGTTAACTAATGGAAGTGAAGGTCAGTGATACATTATAACACCTCCAAGAATTTACTTCCTGTAAATCAATGACTCAAAATGAGAATCAGATTCTGAAAACAACTCTGTCTGGAAGAACTCAGTTTCACGTATCCACTTGTTCAAGTATCCGTTTCCTGTGAATGAGTTATTCTGCATATTGGAGATCTAATCTATTAGAACACACTTCCCTGAGATGTTAGCTACTTTGTTTCCTAACATGAAAAGCAATTTAAAATGCCACTTGTAAATAAGGTGGGGATGATGGGTTGAGGGGAGTGGGTTGGGGAGAAGAGATTCAAGATATATCATGTACAGGTACAAATTCCCAATAGTGAATGTGATCATTATGTCTGTCTAAAATGCACCAATGAAATTAATTTCAAGAACAGCAAAAAAATGTGATAATGTACATGGAATGGATTTGTACATATGCAATGAATGCATTTGTGATGTAGTTATTGCAAGTAGTCATGTTGTTCCATGATGTTAGCCTTTTGCACAGTATGAACATGAAATGCATGATTATGATGTCAAAGGCAAAAAATAATAATAAATGCCCGTGTGAGAACTGCAGTTAGAACTCCTCATCCTCACCCCATCTGGTGATTACTTTTGGTATGCTTTGCTCTGTGTGTACATAGTGCCATTAAACGTGCCCTCACACAGACTTTCATTTTCTACTTTTTCTAAACTGAGCCTATTGAGGACCAAGACTGTGGATTTTCACTTTTCTCTGGATTCTCAGTATGTTGTCATGGCATTATAACTGGGAGAGACTACACAATACAGTATGTTGAATGAATGAATGTCTGGAAATAAAAAATTTCACCAAAGGGTGACAAGGAGATATGAACAGGGAAGAAGACATGTCTAACAGGTGAAGTTGTAGTTGCAGCTCATTGAATGTTTAAAGTTTGGTGCACTTCTGTTGTTTGATAGCAATAGTTTGCAGAAATGGATCTGTTACCCCGTGTGGTGTTAGCTCTTGAAAGTCTTCAAAACTCCAAGCCTTGATGTGATTACTTTATTCATGATCTCCTCGGAAAAGTTCCTGTGTAAGTCATGTTTCCAAACCTCGCCAGAGAGCCAGTTTATGGTAAAAGAAGAGCCTGAGAACGGGCATTGTCAAGAGGAGGGATGGGTCAGCAGGGGAACTGTCCTCGGGCTGTCTTCAACTATGGAATACTTTATCTAATTCACATTATTTCATCAGAGGACAACTATGCCCACTGCCATGGGTCTCTGCCAGGTTCTCACAAGACCTCTGACTCCGAGTGCAAAGGACATCTTTCCAGTATGGGGTTGTTAGTTTGTAAGGTGAATTGGCTAATTCTTACCTGAAATGATCTTCTTTAGGAAAAAGAAAATATATGCCACACACACAACCCAGAGTATGCCACATAAATCACTTAACAAAATCAAAATACACCCACTGATACAATAATGCTAGGTGGGAATTATCAGTGCTTCATTATGCAGCATATCTATTTCACCAACATAGATGTGAGAAGGCACAGAATGATTATCATTCTAACTGAAATGAGTATGAAAGGAAATTGTCTTCAACCTGCAGAGAATGTGGGAGAAGAAAGCAGGGTAAAGAGATGAGGTGCTTTGATGGGTGCCTGTATCTAGTAATGAGACAGCATTTCAAGGCCGATGGCTATGTTCAAGCATTTTTGTTCCTCATCACTCTCTGCCAGGGGACATAGCCATAAACATTTAATTATAAAGCTACACGGAGCAGAGAGAGAGAAAAAAGGGAGAAGGAGAGAGAGAGAGAGTGCCTCTGGAATCTGCATACAGTTAGTAGGATGTGGTGAATCCATGTAAAAACAGAGAATGTTAAGAGCATTAGAAATGTGTCATTGTGGTTTTGAAACAGAAAAATTCTGAGACGTGAGGAAGCAGAGATTTGTCTCTGCTCCTTTGTAAAGTATCAGATAAGAAGTAGAAATTCCAATGAGGGAGAATATTAATTTAGAAATTCTGTGCTGTCTGTTAAGAAAATCTGTCCACGATTCCTTGAAGTCAGGGCTCTGACATCTCTGATCGGCTGTAGAGCATAGCACAGTTGTCTTCGTAAGTGACATTTGCTGGGCAACCACATGAATAAATTAAGAACTAGTTGTTGAAAATAAATTAGCAGCCAACAGAGACAATATTTAAAATATAGGACTTATGCAAGGAAACAAAACTATACGACTCTGTCATATTAAAATGCCACCATTTTATAATACTTTTACAAGCACAACAGCCAGTAAATATTGAGTATTTATTGAGTAATGTTCAATAAATATTCTGCCCTAGAAGGAAAGACCTATGTTAATCAAATCTACATTAAGATAATAGAGCGTCCTCTTAGGTCTGTTTCTTTTTTCCCTGTACCGGTGTCCTCCACGCCCCTTGGTGAGCCTGATGGTAGGGTCCCTAGCAGTGTATTCCCATGGAATGTGTGTTTTTTATATTTACAGATGCAAGATGTTTTTCGCATTATTGCTTGCCTCTTTCTAGTTCAGTTTCTGCTCTCTTGCTTCTTCAAATGTGTGGTAGCTTTGGAGAGGTGCTGTGGATGTTGGTTAGTTTGGCTTTAATGAGATAGTCTACATAATTCTAGTTATTTCCATTGTGCTTAAATTACTGATAGGAATCAGTAACACTTACTCCAGCAAAAGTGACTCAGCAAGTTTCACTCCCTGTGGTAGAGCAGAGGCCCAGCTGGGATGGGAACTTGTACTCCAGTGCATGGCAGGAGGTAGTCACAGCAAAAGGGAAACAAAAAGTGAACTGGGTTGAACCAGAGGAAATATTTCTAAATTGTACACCTCATGTATCTAAAATGCTTAATAGAAAATTTCCCAAACGTGACAGACATGCCACAAATATACCTGACATTATCAAGAAAGAATTGCAAAGCTGGGAGAAATATTTCTAAATTAACAGAAATAAAATCAAATTTTAGTTAACCATACTTGAGAAGAGACAGAACTCTATTGTCTCTATAGAAAATTATTTTAAAAAATTATTAACATATAAATAGGTGATCAAAGTGTTGGTATCAAAACTCTGGGGGAAAGGCACTGGAACTTTAGAGGGAGTTAAGAAACCACTTTTTTTTTTCTTCATTTTTTGCTGTGCTGGGCAGCAAACCCAGAGATTCAAGGATATTAGACAAGTGCTCTACCCTCTGTCCCTGAATCAATATTCTTGAATTTTGTGTGGTTTTTAATATCTGATAGGGTGTTTAAAAATATTTACAATTGATTTTTAAATTTTAATCTGTTCTTTGTTTAAAACAAAATTTGCATTTTTAATGCTGAGTTCATTTTCCTAAATAGGATATCCAAATTTGTATTTTTTTAAATCACTATACCTGGATTAGGCTGAAGCCAGCATACCTGGTACTCACATGGGTGGAAATCAGTTACTGGTGAGATGATAAAGTCGGTGCCTGTGTCACTACAGAGTTTTGACTAGAAAAACATTATTATAGTATTTGTGGATCAAGTCTCTGAAATGTAGGGATTCTCTGAGAAAATGCACTAACTGACGTAGAGTTGAAAAGTGATTCCTTGAGGTGTCTCTAAGAGCACAAATAGAGCATTGGAAATCGCTCCATTTTTACATTTTCTAAATAGTAACTACAAATATTCATTCCCCATCATTCACAATTCCAAAGAGCTCCTCCACCCTGTAGATTATGACCTCTCTTGGTGGCACTAGGAGTCTTGGTTCAGGAAGGTTGTTCAGTGCTTGGTACAGAGTGACCCAACACACTGGGAGACAATAAGTCACTGACTATTTAATCCCCCAGCAAATTTTTAACTTGAGAATAATTATTGTCAAATTACCTATGAGGAAAGAGATGCAAAATGTTTGCCCAAATTCACTCAAATAACAAGTGAACAGGATTCAAGATTTCAAAGTCTGTAGGTTTTCTCCTATTTCGATGGCATCCTGTAATAACAAATAGAATATTTAATTCTTATTGGCATTGACTATTTTAAAAGGGACTCGTTCAATATTAATAGACAAAAAAATTAGTGTTGCAAAACATTTTAATTAATGCAAATTTGCTACAAATGCCATTAGAGCTAAAGGCAGCAACACACCCAAGCATCAGACAAAGGTCAGCACTGCATTCATGTTGATGTACAGCTATTCAGTTTAAATTTGTTAACTTGGGGATTTTAAGTTTGAAGAGGAAAACACTTCTACCATCTTACATTTTCTTTTACTTATGAAAGCACTTATCCAATTGACACAGAGTTGACACTTTTAGAAATTAAAGTGAGTCCCTGTAAGAAGATAACTATTGTAATTGTCAGTTCCCAGATGCCAATGACCACTTACTTTCTACCAAATCACAGACATCAGTGGGACTGAGTCAGCCAGCTCACTGTGCAGACCAGTTGAAAAGGACAAAGTCATCTGTGCGGGTGAAGGGACAGTCTATTTTATGGACTTTTAGTGATGCCTGGCATCTTCTAAAACATTCACAGAAGAATTTAGAATTTTCAAAATAAAAATTGACATTGGTTTCCTGGGGTTTTAAAAGAGACACACAAAAATGCAAAGGTCAGTACATAATGCTTGGCAAATAACTTGTTCAAAATACTCCAGCGAAGCTGAAAGATTGGTGTTTCATGATAATTGCCCACAATGGGCAAAGGAGATGGCGTTTCCGGTCTTCATAATTTCTGAGTTCCTTATGGTTAAAGGTAATTTGAATGAAGAGTGCATCAGAAGCTCTGAAAGAACACCATCCTTTCACTCCGCAAATCTGACTGCAGAGAGACAGCTTTGCAGCGCCTGGGACCACAGACCCTCAACACTGCCCGCCAAGGACAGAGGCTGCCGCTGCTCTGAGACGCATTCGAGCTGTTGTTTGCCGCTCACACATACGACTCGCGTATTCACTCAGCCATGCACAAGGCTTCAGGTCTGAGTCTGAGGGACAAAGTGAAAATTCGGGAGTGGGAACAGTTGCTCCTCATATCGAACCATCTGCCCAGCTGCTGTCACTTGAGTAGAAGAAGGAAGCAGCAAATTCAGCAGAGCTGGGAAAATGAAGCGGGGCCTGAGGACACAGCTAATATCTCAGATTCCCATCCCTCTATTTGTACCAATGCCAGTCCCACCGATCTGAAGATTCCAAGTCAGACAGCGCTGGCAGGAGCACCAGGCTCCGCGGAGGGAGCTGCAAGAGGAGGAAGCACCCTTGGGTGGGGAAGAACAAGGTCTATGCTTAGGCAGTGGGAATAATGGGCGGGTCCGTGTGTTGAGTGGTGCATTTAATGTTGATCATATAGCGAATGAAAGGACCACAAGAGAAAACAGTTTATTCCTCATCATATACAAAAACTTTCTGTCTCCTCCAGGCAGAGAAATAGTTTCTATCCTCTGCTTGGATCACAAAATAGAAGTGTTTTATGCAAGTGACTGCCCATGAAGAAAGTAAGACAGAGCTGGAAACCAAAGGGACTAAATAACCTGAAGACTATCTCACCAAGAGTCCGCCAGGTCCTGCGCTCTGGTTTTACTAGTCTCCTGTTCCTTATCGTCTCTCTCTTTCCCCTCTCTTTTCCCTGCCAAATCATCAGGTACCAGCAATCCAAAGATCTCAAGAATTTAATCAAAATGATCTGCTCCTGCAGGTATCACACTTCAGATTCTTAAATTATTAAAACGTGTACACTTCCGAATCCCACGTGGCAGATACTGTAGGCAGCTTCCTCAACAGTTCCTCCAAGCCTCCTCCAGCCTTCCTGCCTGTCTGCAGTGACTTGAAGGCTGAAGAAGGATTCCCTAGACTCTCTTGCAGATAGAATTCCAGACATAACTTTTGCTGATTCACGTATTGGGGTGAAACTTTGAGTCTAAAGTGAGTTACATAAAAGGAGAGGGGCAGGAAGTGTGATATCCATCTTTCCACTACAGAGATAGGGGTATGAGTTATACAGGCCTAGAACCAACAGACAGAGCAGTAACTCTTTGATTCTACAGGTTGTTGGAAAAGTCAATGTGTTCCTGTTGCAATCAAGCTTAGCTGTATATTTTGGAAAATCACTCCAGCAAGCTTACAGTGTCCATTTCTTTAGGTCTACTAATCACTATGTGAACCATTAATTACCCTTTATTTTTAAACCAGCTAGAATGGAATTTATATTCTGCAGCTAAGAAGCTGACTGAATGTATGCTTGCTCCATTTGAGAGCAGGACCTAAAGATAGGAAGAGGGAATTAAATTAATGCTGTGGGAAGAACTCAGTTTATTTAAGCATGCTTTTTTTCTCTAAGACTTTCCACTCATGCTGATAAGAAATTTTCAGGGGCTAAATCTATACAATTGTGTGTATGTGGATGGAGGTCACCATTTTAATTCTCAAAATAGATTCAGTAAGCTCATAAAAATGTATTATTCAAGATACTGGTTCACATTTATTCAGGTAACTGTTCTATCCTAAAAAGTCCTTTCTGTATAGCACTGAGAAAAACATTAATGGATTTTACCCAAGTGGTCCACTTGGAATATTGGTTGTTATAAGTGTGGCAGGACCATTGGTTTCCCCATGCTTTCAAAAACATTTTAGTATTCTAGGTCACTCAAGACTGTTTATAGGTTCTTAGGAGCTTATCCCATAAAATACAGTAAAGTCTGTTCTATTTAAATAACAATAAATAATATTATTTTCTTCAAAATGATTCTATGGCATTGGAGTTTTGCTGCAATTTGAAGTAACAATCATGAAAAATACTATACAGATAAAAGAAATGTAATTGGAGGATTATGCCCTACCATTATTCTGTGCACAAAGATTCTCATTAATCACCAAATAAGGAAAGTCCCAGGTCACTATTATTATTAAATTTCCACTGCCAGGGTGATTTTATTCTCTTGGGTATGCAGCCCATTCTAACTGAGAACTGTGCTTCTGCTCCATCTTACACAGTGATGAGAGATTATTAGCTTATAGTTGGAGAATTCTGATCCCACTGAATGATGCAATTGCCAAAATTGAGGAAAAACCTTAAATATACTAAAATAAACAGAAATAAGCAGTGCCGTCCTACCAGTGCAAGAGTTGTATACTTGTAAACTAAATTCCGTCATTGCCAACACCCTGGGAAACCTATGTTTCTGTTTATTCTAATACATATTTCAAAAGCGTGACATGCTCAGCCCAAGTAAAAAACATATTTAGCAATAATAATGATTGGGATAACTAAAGATGAAACTTTTCAAAAGCATCTTTAGAGACCATGGGAGAATGAATTAGAAAAAGAAAAAAAAACAGACACAGTTTCTTTGAGCAAGTTTGCTTAGCTGACGTATTTTCCATTAAATAACCTAACCGTACAGAAAGAATTAGGAACAGAACAAAAATCCCACAGGGTCTTTTGAGAACAATGTAAAGAAATGAGAGGCTAAGACATTATTGACTAAATAAAGGTTGCAAAACTGGAAAAGGACCAGAATGAGATTTTAAAAGGAAAATCTTCAAAAGTGACAGTAAGGTCAAATTCTTCTGAAGTATATTAAAGTAATGCATTCTTAAAAGTAAAAAACAAAAAAGTCTTTACTTTTTAACAATTCTATTCTATATTTAATTGAAAATAATTGTGTACATTAACAGAGCACAATGAGATGTTCCAATATATACATACTTTATAACACAAGCCAATCTGACTAATCAGTATAACATGAAATCTATTTTCAATTAGCCATTTAGTTAACAATGAAAAAAATCCAAGGTTCTGGGCTAGGCAGTCACTAACCTGACACATTTTTCATGTCCATAATACTCAGTTGGCCAGGATAATCTCTATGTCTTGGGCTCTGTTAGGGGGTAAAGATGTATGATGTCACTTAACCCTCAGGGTGATGTCAAAACACCAATATAATAATTATCTCTGTTAGCCGGGCATGGTGGCGCATGCCTTTAATCCCAGCACTCGGGAGGCTGAGGTAGGAGGAGTGTTGTGAGTTTGAGGCCCACTTGGGCTACAACACGAGCACAAGGCCGGCCTGAGCTACACAGTGCGACCCTGCCTCAAAAAACCAGGGCTGGGAGTTTGGCTCAATGGCTTAAGAGACTGTCTGGCAGGTGCAAAGTTGTGAGTTTGATCCCCGGTGCCACAAAATAAATAAATAAATAAATAAAATAATAATAATAATAATTATCTCTGTTTTACATCTGAAAGAATTGGACAGCAGAGAGCTTAAGCAAAATAGCAAAAGTCTTAGGAGTAAGGGATTGGAACCTTAGAGTTTTTGTTCAACTTCAGTACTATTAACTTCTACACAATCCTAATTATTTTGTAGCTTTATCATTAGAACAAAAATTAACTGATTTAGGTAACTATCCATAGTCAGGTTTCAGGTAAGAAGTGAACTGGAAATCCAAAAACATACCAGGTAGGACATTTACATTCCAACACACAAGCCACTCAATATTTACTCCAAACATGAATCAGCATTTCAAAAACAAAAAGGAGCTTAATGGTGAAGATAGCTGAGAAGTTCTGGAAAGGCTGTCACGTGTCTTCCAGACATGTTTGATGTTCAGGTTGCAACAAGGCCATGAGGTTCCCAAATCCTCCTAACATCGCTGTGCTCTTGGTTCTCAGCCTTGGAGAGTCACAGACGGGCTCCACCCAGTCACTGCAAGAGCGTGGGTGTCCCATCCTTTCACACTGCAGTCAGGCTAGGGATGGAGAGCATTTCTTTCTGGTGTCTCATCCAAAGCTGGCAAGTAGCCATGTGTCACCTGAGTCCTGTAGCTTGAGCTGCGCTGAGACCACCCACATGTCAGCCAATTGGCTTGTTCTGGTTAGATTAGGCTGAAATATAGTATTCCATCCCTGGAGTCACTGAATGGGACTATCAGGACACAAGATGGAAGGATAAACAGCACAGATCCCCAGCAAAATATAGAGGTTGCTAATAAAGACAGAGAAGGGTGTTCGGTGATCCCAAACACTGTCAAAAGTTGCATAGCAACTGAACATGGCCAAGTCGCCAAATATTTCTCTGGTCCTCGTTTTCTTCATCTCTAATATAATGGGTCAAATCAGATGATTTCCAATATCTGAATCCCCATTAAAGTTTTATTTAAAGTCCCAAATTAAAATACTGTCCTGTGGCAAACTTTCACTTGCGTACCTGACCTATTCTTCTCCTTCATGCCAGGTTGCCAGGTGCTTTGGCCTCCTGCATGCTTCCTGTTTGCTGCAACCTGACTCCCCGCCCTGGGCAAGACTGAGATGCCCAACAGACACACTCTGTGCCCCATTCAGACATCTCACAGCCTTCGGCCCCAAACTTCCACAAATCTGACCTTCTCCTGTGTCCCTTCTAGGTCACTTGTAAATATGTATTGGTGCATAGCAATAGGAGGTCCAGTTCATACTCTTAACAAAGAAGGGTTATTACAAGCATTATTGGATTAATTGATTACCACTCCCTGTTAATATTGCAACATTTAACCATGGCTGATCCAATAGTTTAACTCCTAAGACTAATTATTCTGGAGTCTGCAGTTTGTATCTTTCATAGCATTCAAATGCAGCCTCTTACATTTTTAATAGGCAATAAGAAGTTCTTTTATCATAGTCTTAAACTCATGTGCAGAAACTCAGATGAATATAGCGCTCTGTAAACTGACAGGTCTTATATGACCGGGAATTCTACCCTGCTCCCCTTCATGTATCCACTGCTTAAAACAATCATAATTGAATGAATGTGGGATAAATACTGTAGCTTACTGCGCTGGAATTTTCAACTTATAAGATAAATCAATATATCTATAAGCTAATAGATAGATAGGAGCAATTTCAGCATCTATGCATTCATTTATACAATAAAAATGTTCCACAGCATTTTATCCCTAACGAACAAAATTTTTAAAAATCTTATTCTCATAGACATACCAAGTGAATTAATAATTAAATTAAAATAATAACTAAATAAGTACCATCCAGGAGCATTGCATGCCGTCAAGAACCTAGCATACACAGGGAGATGGGTTGGCATTGGGTTAGGACGCATGTGCAAAACGTGCATTACGCGAGACCTGTGCACGCACTCGTCGCCAGCCCGCATGCAACAAGATAGGAGACTTTGCTTCTCATATTTTACATCAAAAATTCCACAGAAGCAAAAGTCATAGCAGAGTTGGACGATATTTGAATGTCTCCAAATTCTAGGCCACTGATTCTTTTGTAATTACTGATAAAAGGTGTCAAAACTAGATGTATTATAGGTGTAGAATGAATAAAGCTCATTCTCAGAGAAATTCAGGATGAAAGCAGCAGTGGAAATGGTGTCAGGAAGGTAATGATCCTTGCAGCAGCTGCTGAATGCGCTCTGCTCCTCTGGGTGGGGGTGGGGGTAGGCCGTGAGCCATGCGCCGGGGACCTCCGGAGTCAGCGCCCTCCAGGGCTCCCCGTGGGCCATCCACTGCGGTGCAGATGGAGGATCTTTCCTCATTAGTATGCATAACAGCCCCCCAAAGACTCTACAAAGCAAAGCATCATTCACTAAGCTCAATATCCATGAACTGAAAATATGGTTTTCCACTGGCGTGTCACTAATTGCCACTGAACCAACCGAAATATATTTTTAAAGCGTTATCCCGTGGAGGTTACCTCAGGTCATTTAAGGAGGTGTTTTGCCATAAAGAGATGCTGTTATAACATTTTTAAATGGATCTTGAAAACAAGTAAGGATTCTTTTTTCCCTCCCTCATCAAAAGGCCACAAAATTCTGAGAGACGAAAAAAAAAATTTTTTTAAGAAATTCCAGTATTTTATTGTCAGGCATTTTGTAGTAATAGCCTATCAAGAAAAAAATAAGTATATCATAAAAATAAGCCTCATATGAGAATACCTATAAGTTACTGCAACTCTAAAGTTGTGTGGTTATGTCTGACTGTGCCTTTGTTGGCTTAACTACAGAGATAATGATAAAGTTAAATTTAAGTGCTTAGTAATGAAATTAGGAAGGGCTAAGTGTATGCTCACTGGGGCAGCACTTGCCCAGAATGCACTAGGCTCTGGATTTCATCTTCAGCACCACCAAAAAAAAGAAAAAGAAAAACAACTAAGAAATACATGTACTATTGATGGAGAGACATCCATTTTTCAGGTTCTCTCTTTTAAAGTGAGAGAGAATTACTTGGTATCAAAATGAATATTCAAAATGTATCTCATTCCATTTCTCTGATGTAACTGAGAAGATAGTACTGCAACATTCATTCCAATAAGGCTTTACTCAATTAAATACATTGATTCCACAAATGTAAGCATACATACACACACAGGACTTTTAACCATACAGTGAAAACTAAACAAAAGTAATGTTAAACAATTCTTGTAATATATATATATATATATATATATATATATTACATTTTAGCCAGTTATGTTTTTTAGACATATGTGTCTGTTTTAGCAAATAAACACATTTTGGTGTAGGTGATGATAGAATAATGTCATTGCAGAAATCAATGATCTTTTGATCTCCTTTATCATTCATCTATCCCCCCACCACCATCACCAAATAATACAAGATACAATCATTTAAAAAGTGCCAAAACTAGCAACAGAAATTCATTTCATTCATGAGAATGACGGGGACCTTCTCTTTAGTACAGCATTCCTGTTATTTGAAAACATGCATCTTAATTTTAATTGAGACTTGTTTACAATCTTGTATCTGTGCACAGGACTCCAGGTATTGATAAGGACACAGTGACCCCTCCCAAGAAACAACAAAGAGCTGTGCTCACCTTGAAAGAAAATGACTACAAGTGAGTGCCCCAGTACTGATGAAGAATACACAGCAGGCATTTTATATGAACCATATGGCCAGTAGGATTTTCCTCCTGGGAAATGTTGAGGATTTTAGTAACATGTGGAGAGAGGGCCAAACAGTAAAGTGATCTGTACAGTGACAGAAGGTTGCATTATGAATATTCTATACTGTAAGAAGTTTGTAGGTGAAATGCATATGGAATCCACAAAAAAGAAGTAACAGGGATGAAGGGAAGTAAACCAGGGTGTGGGGAATAATTTGAGTGAATGGAAGATTTTATGGCTAGGTATAGGAATCCCAAGGAAAGCTTATGGGACTAGAATGGTAAGTAGACAGACCACACACACATAAAGCAAATATAGAATTGACTCTGTACACCACGGTGGCATCTGACTATTGAAAGACTGTAAATCTACCCAAAGTGTTTATAATTCCAGAGTATTGGACTAGTAAGGGAAGTACTGAGCTTAAAGTCAGAATTCAAGCACAGGGGCATACATGTTCTCAAAAACCTGTACTATAACAACAACTAGGCAAAGGCAGATCTAGAATTTGAACTGCCAAGCCAACTGAAAGCTGCCTATTAATGTTAAATTCTGGGTTATTTAGATGACACTTATTGAACATCAAAGCAATGGTATTTAAATAAAGCTATCAATTATTGAGCTCCCAACAGATAACATTCTATGTTCTTTTATCAATAGCTAGAAACAAATCAATTCAGTGGTTAAACCATTCTTTTGAGAGTCATACCACCAACATTTCCTTCCCAGTTTTGCAATTTGATGACTCTGAAATTTGGAATATTGTGCAACTACATATAACTTCAGTTTTTCAGCTGAAATATGAGAATTATGCTATCTACTTCAAACATTTGTCAAGAGTATCAAACGGACATTATGGCGGTTACACTGCAGGGAAAGCTAGCACAGTAAAATGATCATTAAATTATCACTGTTTTTGTCAGCCTTTTTTTCAACCCTTTATAAGATAGAAATTACTTGCCCATTGGACATCTCATCTAGTATGAAGCAAAGCTGGAATTTGTACCCAAATCTGTCTGACAAAACAAAACAAAAAAAGCATGTCCAAGGTTAAGAAAAATGTGCATCATACTACACCATGAAGAGGTCTGTGCTTGTGACAGTAATGAACCATATTTGGGCATTTACTTACAAATTTTTACTTCATTTTTACTCTTTGATTCTATAAAGTAAGAAAACAGCAAACAGTTTTAAAATGCATATGAAGACTAGCACTCTAAGAAAATATTACTACATTTTCATGCAAGAAGCAACTCTGCACCAAAAAGAGTTTAGCTGCAAAAATACAAGCATTGTAGAGACAGAGCTTTCTACTGGAGTAGACAAATGACTATTATTTGCTATTTTTGCAGTGCATGGGCACTATTGTCACCTTTAAAAAACTTCTTTCAGTTATTCCTTGTCAGGAAAGATACACCTTTAAAATTTCTTTGTGAAATTTTTAAAACCTGCATTGTCTAGAAAGATGAAAAGTAATTTATCAAACTAAAACCTTTATTTCATTATGGCAAAATATTTTAAGATGGGAGTCCAAATTCCTTCAGATTAAAATTCCGGCTACTTATTTTTCCACATGGTTTAATCTATTGTACTACATTGGGTTGTTCCCAACCGTGAGATTTTTCTGGGAAATTTGATTATCTCCTTTGATTAGCTTTGGGAGAACATGATACAAGAGCAGAGGGAAATATATGAATCAATTTTCTTAAAAAACTGTATTTAGTCCAGTAGACATTTCCTCCAACACAAATTAATGTAAATCAAGCATTACAAGAACCCTGACCTTTGAAATTATACTTGCATAGTCAGATTTCCCTAACAAAGTGCATGTTTACAGTATCTTTCATTTAAATCAATAGCCTTTATGCTTGAGCAGAGAAAGGCAAAGAGAAAGGCCAATAGCAAATAAAGAGAACCCAAATGATTTAGCTCAGCAGAGTGGAATAATGAGCCAAACTCTCCCCGGCATCCAAGTCACTCTGTGATATTTAGCTGGGCACTTCCAGAACTGTATTAGCTCTTTGAGGTCATTAAGATGCATTTTCTGCACTTCCATAGTCAACTTACAGTCTGCAACATCCAAGTTTCTACAGGGCAATGACTGCAGCAGGGGCGGGGGTGTGTGTGTGAGTGAAAAAAACTACATGATTAATTTATGGCTTGATTGCAATGTTAGTTAATGGGCTGCCTTAATTTTCAGGGAGGGAGCAGTTATCAGCTGTGTGTCGGATTGAAGTACACTGAAGCCTTGAATTGATAGTAAGGCATGAAAAAATCTTGTTAGTATCTTTCGACCATAGTAGCATATGTAGAAAAGTCTCTGAACTGTACCAATTTTTATTGCAATTCTTTGGGTACCACTAAGAAAGATGCTACTGAAGTTCTGAATCCTCAGCATGAACGACAAATCCAAAGGTTACACTCACGCCATCTATGGTTTAAAGAGGAGTCTCATAATCATATTTCACCCATTTTTAAATATGAAGCTTAGAGTTTGAGTCAGTTCAATAAAAATGTCAGACCCATGTGGGACCTCTCTACTTTGTACTAATCTACTAAAGACACATTCTTTGAAAAGTCAGATGAAATTGGAGAATTGCTAAGTGAGAAAAAAATTCAACAATCAGGGGCATGGCATGAATATTTAAGCAACAGCGGTGTTTCCTCTCAGAAATAAGATCTACGGAATGGCTGGCACCCACCTTCCTTTCTTTTCCTGAGCAGGTGCTCTCATCCATCTGCTAACCACCCTTCTATGAGGCATAGAGTTTTCAGGGTCTGTTTGCTTCCCCAAGTTAACCCTGTGAAACATTATGATGACATGAATTTTCTTGTTGATAACCTACTGCAATACACCGATTTCTTTTATTTTTTGTTTCCCAACTATTAACCTAATTGTTAAACTATAGATAATTCTGAGCCATGGGAAAAGTATGTATCATATCAAACTCATCCAGAATTTGAAATTGTTGCTTGAAGATGGATGTCAATAAATTGAAAATTAAGAAAAGTACATCAATACTACAGATTAAACCCAAGTAACTCTAAACATACACTACTTATAGTGTTTTAGAGATGAACTTATCTTAATGGTAGCAAACAAGGGCTAGAAACAAATTTTCTAGCTAGTTATATGACACTTAATTGAACTTACTCCTCCCAAAGAAAGAATACCAGAAAAATCAACACTTCCATAGCCAGTACTGTATATCAAATATGGTCAAAGAATTTTGGCTATTGAATCTTTTCAGTCTTACATGCTATGGTCTGTTATCATCTCTAGTTTGTAGATAAAAGAAAGTCAGCCACCAGGCATGTTAGTGTGTGCCTGTAATACCAGCATTTGCAAGGCTGATGCAGGAGAATTGCCTCGAGTTTGAGGCCAGCCTACATAGTAAGTTCAATGTCAGCCTGAACTATATTGTGAGACCCTACCTTAGAGAGAGAGAAACAGAGAGAGAGAAAGAGAGAGAGAGGCACTGAGGAGGTAAGTAAATTTTCACTGTTGTCCACCTACCCAAAGCAGATTAGGAGTTCAAACTCATATACCATGTCATGAACCTAGGCTACTGGTCACTCTGTGCCACACCCTGGATGTCTTAGTACTTCCCCCAGGAACAGACATACCTTGAGTGCCGCAACTCACTGCTCCCAAAATATTTTTCATGTCAGAGCTCACACACCAAAGGATCACAATCTGAGCAAGATAGAAGCAGTAGGCTGCTTGTGGCCGGAAAGACCATCTAAGGTTTCTTCTGGCTGCACCGGAGAGAGAAAGGATCAGTATCTCAGCATAACTGTCATTTGAGGCACACAAATGCATCTTGGCACAACCCTTGAGAAGCTCCGATATAATTCTCCATTGACCAGCTACTATAAACAGATTTCCAATACATGGACTGATTCTGAAATACACCATTTAAATTACTACTAATTTTAGAAAGAGGAGCTAATGTATGAAAAAAGGCAGGACACCATTATGAAAAGAGCCAGTTTCCATGAAGATAAGATCAATTAAGCCAAGTGTTAGCTAACAGATCACCTTAAGCAAACTATGAACATGTTCATGAGTCCTTAAAAAAAGACGCTTATTAATAAGTACACACCAGCTATGTATTAAGTTATTTCTACTAATACCTAGCAGGGGCCCTGAGGAATTTTTCTGTAACAGCAGACGATTCTCACTGTGCAGACTGTCTTTGATAAGTACACTACAGAAAAGGGTGATCAATGCAATCCAGTGTAAATAATTTGCAGCATTGCAGGTGGATCACAGATGGCAGGGACAGATCATGTGTGCATGCCTGTGATCTATTATTAATTTAGTAAGCCAGTGATACCAAATGGAGCACTTGTCAGTGGCTTTCAGAAAATGCTGTGAAACCCCAGGCCTCTGAGTGATTTTTCTGTCTCCTCCAGTGAGCTTCTGAGGACAGTCTCTGTCTCCAGGGTCCTGCAAGCATTTAGGAGAGAAGCAAAATAGTATTACACTGTGCCCTTCCTAGAGCCAAGCTTTCATCACAGGGCCTGAAAATCTCCAGGGCTCAAGGTACTTTCTTTGAAAGGACTGATTACAAATATCCTTGTTCCTGATCAAAATTAGTCATGAGTGAGGAACTTTCTCATCTACAAGGAGAAAAACCTTGTCAAGTCCCCAGGTTTGCCTGAGCAATATTTGTATCTCTAATTTTCAGATGTTCTAGAAATCTCATCTGCCAAGGATACTGCAGCACTCAGAACTTCTTTTTGTTATGACTTTAATAAATGCAGTTATATATCCATCTTTCTTAGACAAGTTAATTTAAGTCTCTGTTATGGAGCTGCATCTAACATTACAGAATTTTTCATCCATTCCTTCATGTATTTAACATATATGAGTTTCCACAAAACAGCAGGCACTAGTTAAGATACTGGTAAAGTAAGGAGGACTAGGACACGGTTCAGTTCTTGAGGAGCTCGTAATCCAGTGGACAGAGCCATGAAGACACACAAGTAGAAGTAGCACCCAGGAATGCTGGGTGTGGCGAGGGGGTCGGAGCACTGCAGACAAAGGAAATGTGTAACTGACACTCTGTCTTTACAGGAGGGAAGAAATGCTCATAGCAGGAAGGAAAGGTGAGCTGAACGCGTGGTGCATGAGTAGGAGTAGGGGAATTTTAGGGAAGCAAGCATGAGAAAGGCATTCCGAGCAGCGAGATTGATACCTGCACAAACACAGTGCCATGTTAAGCAAACCGTGCTGAGTAAGGAAGCCGTAGTTCAAGGGAGACGGCACAGAATACGCCTATGAGTGATGCAAGGGATGTGACAGACATTCTTCCCAACAGTCAGACACACACTCCACACTGGAGCCAGAAGGGGAAATGCCTCTTTGCCCCTGTGTACACAAATGACTCACTTTGTCCCATAGACTACTATTCTCATTTTAAAATTTGGACTTTTTAAAAATAGCCATTCTGTCCCCTTCTTTTAAAACTTACCTCTTCCTTACCATACGTACCAATTTTTCAAGGAAATAAGCTATTGATGCTGAATGATTATCATTCAGATGTGATCAAAGCATATGCTGAATATTTAAAAACCAATCTTCTTTACTTTTTAAATTATTATTTTAAACAGAAGAAAAGTGAGAAATTAAAGTAAAACAGAATTTCACAACAAGCCAATAGGAGAGTAACAATAATCAACACATTGCATATTGTTAAACTAACAGCAGTTGTTTAAGGTATAAGATATAGACATGAAACGTTGTCCAGAAAGTTATTAGCACAAAACTTACCCCTCAGTGAATCAAGATAAACCAGCTATGTGACTATCTCTTTTTTTGGTGGTGAGTGCTCTATTATTTTCAAAAAAATTCCACATTAAAAATGAAATCTGAAAATGATCTCATGAAAACTACTTTTCACTCAAAATTCTTTAACTATCTTAACTAATTTTTTATATACATAGATTTTCTTTCAGTTCATCACACAAGTGCAGCAATGTGATGGTTACATATGTGTGGCTTATTTAGTTCACTGAGAAGTGTATTTTCATGGTGCAACCATTTAAAAGTGAAAATGTCTAGTTGAAATCAATTATTATAGTAAAAGGTGCATTGGAATTAATCCTGCTCAAAATCCGCTCCCACAGTGAGACCACACTAATCTTGTTGTTCCTACCTCTTTCTGAAGCAGTTCTGCAAATCCTCTTTCGGGAGTGTCTCCACCCGGTGATGCCAACAGTACAGTGAGCGCTGCTGCATAGCGCCACCCAATGGAAAGGCAGGGCCATAAAAGCACCGCCACACATCCTTGTCCACCTTACTCATCAGGTCTGCCACTAAGTAACTTCTGGCTCTTCCCCAAAGTCAAAATGACCATGAAAGATAAACATTTCGAATCAACGAAGGATACTGAAGCAGCCAGGACAACACAACTGAAGACACTCACGAAAGAGAACTTCCAGAACTTCTTCAGAAAGCGGCAAGAAAAATGAGATTGGTGTTTTTTGAAGTGAGGGGAAGGATTTTGAGGGGAAATAATAGCAATGTGTCTTTTGCTGTAATAAATATTCACCATAATTTTCAATCACACCTCATATCGCATTAACAAGATTCTAGCTATTAATCCTAGGTTCCCAGCTCAGTGCTAAGCTATATAAATCTCTCTGATGTTCCCCAGGAATTGTACATTTCAGTGAAATTTTCAGTAAAAAGATTATGGTCTTTGTGGTACTCCCTCAGAGGCCAGGGACTCCATCACGTTGTATAGAGTGGGGTTTAGTAAGATACTTTACATTGGATAAATCTAAGAGCAGAAAAAATATCAGCTCTGAAATGTATAGGATAGAAATAAAGAGTTTTAAGATCCTAGCTATACCACAATTCCCTGAACTGACTCTGAACTTTCAGCTTCTAAACAATAATTCTTAACCTGTTCTACTACCTTTACAAGCTACTGTGGATGTTCTCTTTGGGATCATAAAAACTATATTTTCTGAACTGGTTAAATCTGTTTTCTGAGTCTCTATTATGAATGCAGGCAGATATAAATTTTAAAAAATTCTGAGTCAATAATTTGTCATAACAGTACCTTTATTCAGACTGTTACATGAATTCCTTTAACAGGAAGAAAAATAAAACTGTATGGATTCATTACAGCTATTCAGTACACTATAATTATAGGATTACTCGAGAGCTTCTTTCAAACAGCTGCAAGTATTTAAAACACACCCAAATAAGCACATGATCGCATGTGCCCATGTGAGCGCACACACACATTCCTTGTTTATTAACACCTTCTACAGCAATGCATTCAAAGAGAGTGAGAATTGGAGGAAATGAAGTCAATGACAGGCAGAGAGTTTTGGATAAAGTAGGGACACTAATAAAACTGTCTTTCCATAATCTTCACAATTTCTTTTCTCAGAGAAGAAAAACCTTAAATAGGGGAAGATTTCTATGCATCTGGAAATCAGAAAGGTACCATGAAAAAATCAGTTTTGTTCAGTTTCTTCAAGATCAGTTTCAGACAGGAGAAATAAAGATACATAGACAGCTGAAGAAAGTCAGTTTGTCTAGGAAGTAAGTTTGGGAGGATGTCAGAATATCTCATATAGTTCCATTCAGACAGGGCTGGGCACAGAAAGCAAAGGCAGGTCAAGGTAGACCAGATGGCCACGTGAAGGAACATCTCTGTGATTGTTAAGTCTTTATTCTAGAGTCAGTACCCAGAAGAAGAAATGTCAGCAAGTGGAGACTTCCTAGACAAACAGATTGCTCAGACTTCATGATGGAGTCAGGCAGCTACATAAAGGTAATGATCATCACAGTTGGCAGTAGAATTCCTAGCAGGTAATTTTCTAAATCTTCTGCCTCTGTATGACCAAAAGTAATGATAATTTAATAATCAGTATAATATTAATTCATTTTCAATGATTGTTAATTTTGAAACAGTTTACACTTAAGGAATACATTTCATTTAAAAATGATATTTAAATTGCATTAAAATAATATCCCCATGAAATAAACTTTGCCTGAAGCAAAACAAGCATATACCATATAGTTCTCATTGTGCTTCATCACTCTAAATTTAAAATACAAATAAAAACTTGAGGCGGTCACTTAGAAAGACAGACTTGAAGTGATTGTAGGTCTGATTATTAGTTTTAAAATCACAATTTAAATGCAGGAATATGTTGTGTCTCTAGGACTGGAGACATAACCACTACCTGAGATCAGCACCATTCCAATTCTTACCACATGGTGACAAAGGCAGGCAAAGTTTCTGGGACTGTAGCTCAGTGATGGGGCACTTGCCTAGCATGGGTGAGGTCCTGGGTTTGATCCCCAGCACCTCACTACCTCAAAGAATAAAAATAAAGGGCAAACTTTTCACTAAGCTTATTACTGTTTCTAAGGTCTTCAGAGACAATGAACTTGCTTATTACCTGCACCTTGAGCTTTACAAGGAGAATAAAGAGTAGATTGGATTCTTCATAAGTTTATTTTAGTACACTAGAATGCAAACCTCAGAAATTAATTTGGAACTCAAAGAAAGAAAAGTAAGATGAAAATCATTCAATGAAATGTATTAGATGTGGAAGAGTCATAGAACTAAAATTGTATTAAGCAGCCCATGATTTTTAAAAACCTGCTTTAAGAAATTACAAAGTTAATAATAAACACAATTTTAATGCATTGTTTAAACTGAAGAAATATCAAGTCATTATTAAAAGCATTTGGCAAGTATAAATTGTAAATAATGAAGTGAGAATTTCATAGTACATTCTAGAGTTATGACTGTTACATTTTAGAAAGTAAAGGGTCATGACAGATTCAACTAGCATTTGGGAAAACAGATAACTTTCAAAAGAATAAAATTCAAATTGCATTTAGATGTATGTTTTCTAACACTAATAAGAAAACAATGAAGAAAAGAAAACAATGAAACTTTTAGCCCAATATTTATTTACCCATCTTTGATTTAGCTCACGTGAAAAAGCTGTAGACATTTTTAGTAATTTAAATACTCAAAAAGTATATCCATTTGCACACTGTTTCTGAAAACTATACAATACTGTGCTTCAACTCACAAAGCAATGACTAGAAATTAAAATAGAGCAAAAATGAAGCATGATTGTTAATCACACACTGAAACATAGCAGAGAAAAGAAGAGCAAAAGTAAAATAAGGTTGAATTTCCATTTACTGTGACTTCGAACTACTATTTCACATTGAACATTAAAGATAAATAGTAAGTCTAAAGGTTTGGAAGTGTCAAAGGTGACCAGTATTTAAAAATACCACACATAGAACTTTCAAATCATACAAGTGAGAAAGTTGGAGTAGAAAAACAAGAAAACATAAAAAGGCATCCAATGGTATAAAGGTAATCAGTACAGGCATATTAGGTATTATATGGCTTGGAAATAGATTACGCTTCTTAAAGAAAGGCAAAGACTGCTAGGCTAAGTTAAACAAACAAAATCTATGCATATGCAATCTAGAGGTATGTGAACTCACATTCTCTTATTAGATTAGAATGATCAAGTAAACACTCATTCCACTGTGACACAGTTTACAAGATGAGTTCTCTGGGGTGGTGCATTCCTATAGCCATTGTTAGTCTCAGTCTTTTCATTTCTGAACTCTAAATCCCACTTATACAAAACCTCCAGTCTGTCCACCTCTTGCCCTAGTTCTTTCTATGATTTTCTCATGCCAAGTTTCCTAGACAGGCCATGGTAAGGGCTACAGCCCTGGCCAAAGATTTGGGGCCATGAAGATGCTATGTCACTTCTTTTGTGTTCTTTCTTTCATCTCACACTCACTGTCAACTTCTTGTTCTCTCAGATTTTCAAGAAGTTCTTACCTTCATACTTGTAGAAAGCTCATTAACTCTATCTTTGTTCAGCAGAGCAGTTTATCCAGTGTCGAACCCAGCCTGTCTTTGCTTTTCCATAGCTTCGCTATTATCACTCCTCAGGCACCCTATTACTCTGAGCATCACCTTTCAGCAATCCCAAAGTGTAGACACTAAAATGTCACTATTTGTTTTTCCCCCTTCTATAAGTTTATGGAAATGCAGGGAAACTAGAGATTATATACTCTCACAAATATAAATTATGCCTATTCCCATACTATTCCCCAGTTCTTCAAGATAGATGCTGCTTCAATCAGTTTAGAGTCTAAATTATAATTTTTACTCCTATGAAAAAATACTGTTTCTCTAAGAAGTATCTAAAATAAAATTAGGTAAAAGATTTAAAATAAAAGGACAAGCAAATACTTACCAAGGAATTGCAAACAAAAGCAACCTGAGGGTAATAAATATCAGCCTAAAATGGAATTAAAGGAAAGGAAAAGTATTTAATCAGAAATTCATCACTGTGGTGTGTTTGTAGTCAGTGGTAGAGTGCTTTTATAGCGTGCATGAGGCCCTGGATCAAACCCTCAGGGCCACACACAGAGAAAAAGTAAGTAAATAGTTAAAGGTAAAGATCACAATAAATATGCAATCATCATTGCCTTCTATGTGTCATACAATAAAATATCAACATATGTGGGGTTATATTGTCAGAGTTAGAAGAAATTGACAAAACTCAGGGTAAGCAGAGCTGTTTAAATTTAACACTAATTCATCATACCTTTAATATGTAAAATTTATAATATAGGAGGACACTGATTAGTGACAATGAAAAGGTTCATGATAAATGTTATATTGAGAAAAATTGTACAATAATCTCATTTATAAAAGAAAAATAGAATTGCTTATTAAGGACAAGACATTGAGAGTGGGTATCTTTGAAAGGGCAGAGATGTGTTACCACCAATATTGTTTAGAGTCATACACTCATGATGTTAGTGAAAAGCATGCCTACTGATGGTTTATCACTTTTCTTAAATTCTTCACAGGCAATAGATCCTGATCACCTGATCTCTAGCTGGGCCTCTTCCATCATTCCCCATCTAAATGTAGCTCTGAAAACATATCCCTGTGATTAATAAGCAAGACGGAATACTTTGAAATGTTAATCATGGTTATCTCTATGGGATTATGTCTTACTTATTTTTTTCAATTTTCTATATTTTCAACAATTTTTGCTTTTAATATGCACTTATTTGTTTTCCTCTCCCCTGCCCCATACTTATTTTTAAATTTAAGAAGTATCTGTGTCAATTTTTAAGAATCGGAAGCTAGTATGATCAGATTTGATCATAGAAACACACATAAAAATAAGAGTTCATAAGATATTCTTCCCGTCCTAAAAGCCATTATGCTGCAAAACTTGTTTGCTAAATTGAACGTCAGCCTCTCTTATCTTGAATTTTGGGGAAATCTGCTCAGTTCTGCCCCACCTTGATCATATAACCCATCTCTGCTCTACCCTCACTCTGCTCTGTGCACTCTGCTCTAATTTCCCTATTTTTCAATCCCAGCCTTTCCCATCACAAAAAATCTCAAAAAGCTGATCTTTGCCTGGTAAGCATAAGTGCAAAGGAGAGAGAGAGCTACAGACAAGATGAAACTGGGATTGCAAAGTCCCCAATGACAGTTCTTGGGCACCTTCCTCCAACTCCTGATCAGGCTTCTTATTTTACCCCTCCACAGATAAGGATAGGTTTAAAGTTGATTCTGTGCTGTGCAGGACATGCTGTCTTTTTTTTTTTTGTTTGTTTAAGGTAAGCATGAAACTGGGTTTAATGGATGGTGATTTATCAAATTATAAAAATTATTTATTATTTATTTATTTATTTATTTTGTGGCACCGGCTATCGAACTCACAATTTCACGCCTGCCAGACAGGTGCTTAAAACATTGAGCCAAACTCCCGACCCTTAAAGATTATATTTTTAAAGAAAAAGTATGATTGTTAAGAAGGTAAAAGTTAGAGAAACTTGTTTGGGAAACCTGCCCACTACATTCAAACCTGTGAGGAGAGAATCTCTCTGGGGTTTTCTATTAAATGCAGAGGACATCTTTTTCAGGTTTGCACACCTCTGATTATTTCCATCTTACAATGTAATCTCTCGGGTTAACCATATCCTCAAGTGCATCTCTGCAACTCTCAGCAAAATGCATGTCCTTGGTGGAAGTTTTCTCAGGTTGTCCAAAGGAGAGGGACCCCACCCCATCTCACACATAGGCATGTGACTGAGGAGATGGAAGACTGACTGTTCTCACATCAGAAGACCTGAAGCAAAGCACGAACCGTACATGCAAAAAGTAAGAGCTCTTAATAACAAAATCATGAGTCTTTTGAGTCCCTAACCAAACCCACTTTCCCACATAAGCTGATCAGGGCAGAAAATTCTGAGCATGACGCATGCACGTTGCATGCTCTCTGAGGTATTGTCACCCCAGGGAAGGTGTGCACCGGTTTCTGCTTCACTTTTTAAAATATACATTGCAGATGATTAAGAATGGACTGTTCCTGATAAAGACAAAGCGAGCAAAATGTCGCGTGAGAACAATTCTTTATCTTTTAGTTCTGAATGTGTTTGGGTTCTAACGTTTGAATACGAATGATCTGGAAATTCACTTCAAACTACTGCACTGCAGTCAGAATCAAAACACTTGGGAACAAGTCTGGGCTTCACTTCTGAGTAACCTCTGCAAATTATCGCCCCTCCGCTGCCTCTGTTTCCTCTAAGGGGAAACAAAGGAGGAGATCAGAGACTGAGGCTCGGGCCCTTACAGCATAACAAATCAAAGCCTCTCAGAGGCTGGCTCTAAACACTAAAGTCTCGCTGTGAAGAATGGCTGTCTCAATCCCACAGCACAGCTAGTCTCATAACTCACTGCAAACTCAAAATAGCCCCTATCTCAGGTTCAGAAGCCCTCAGTTCAGAGCAGACCTGCTCTGTCTCACCCACAGTTGTTCCACACGGAGTCTTTCTACAGAAATGGAGTCTGCACGCGATGTTAACCAAAAAGAACAAAAGTAAAACAAACAAACGAAAAATAAAACAGCAAAACCAGGGATGAACCACACTAAATAAGGCTCTAGTGAAAGCCACGGACTGCTGCCGACTTCATTCCCAGCTGTACCCCTCTAGCAACAAGGTTTCTGTACCCCTTCAACTCTGGTTACCCTTTCCTTTGCCAGCAAATCCAGTAAGAGGCAGCTGAGGTATCAGAATCCAAAGCCCTAGGTACTGACAGGATCTGGGAGCTGGCACTCTCCACTTTGACCGGATTCACAAAGAGAGAAGACAGAAGACCCCAGGCCAACTCCCAGAGTCACACGCACGTTTCCAGGCAGCTCATAATTATGCCTGCTGATCAAAACATCCGGGTATCTTGATTGGGCCCTTTTTCTGTGTATGTGAGCTCTCTGGGTTGATTAATGAGTGAACACGGCCTCATTTACCCTCTTTGTGAACGCAGCTGTGGAGAGAGAGCACACGGGCACATCCTGTCTTAGCAAAATGCTGCTGTCTCTCCTCAGCAGCCTCTCTGGCCCAGGCCTACAATGGCGCTTCCGGTGGGAAGCCTGATCCTAACTTCCAAGCTCATTGGAGAACAAGGTTGAAGGACTCCATTTTAACTCTTATTTTGCTTAATGTTACCTCAAAGTTGGAAGCATTCCAAAAGCACACTTCTCTAAAGGGCAACTTTGTTTCTAAATAGCATGCCCATTTAACAAGGCACAGTTTTCTTTGGCTGCTATTTCAAACCCTCCTCCCCAGGCCTCATGTCTGTGGTCACTTGTCTCTGAAAGTCTTACACATGGCCTAACTGAGGTATTAGGGAGGGGATCTCCCGAGCCCCTAGGTATTAAAGTTAGACTAAATATACTAAATTAGATATTCCAAACTGAAATGAGTGCTTTAACATGCACACACTCAAGGTGAAGGATTTCCAAGACAAGGTCAAAGTTATTTACAGGTGTGATGAAAACTGTAGGTTGCCCATATTGGGAAGTCTATTAAAGGAATAAATTTAGCCCTATTCCTGAGAGGGCTCCCTTTGTACTCTGAATTAACGGCTGCTTTTAAAAAGATCACTCTGCCTGGAAAGCGAGAGGTTGTGAGTTCGATCCCTGGTACCAAAAATTAAAATAAATAAATGAATAAATAAAGTACTCCATCACGACTTACCTGTAGGAAGAGACAGTGTGTGGATGTTGCCCATCAAAGGTTGAAAGGTCTTTGCCTCATCCATCAATTGTTCATTTCATGGGTTCCAAGGTTGACTGAATTTCTTCAGTTGGAGGTTATATTTTCAATTTAAGAAAACAAAAAACAAGACTCTCATGACCCATCTTGAGATTGAAATATTCCGGCTGAGAAATACTCAGCCAGAATTCAGAATCATGAACTAAAAAAAAGAGAAAAATGTAGTTTCAGAACTGAGAGTTCACTGTTCTTCTTAATAATGTTCACACATGCCAAAGCAGTGTAAAATAGTTATTTAAAGCAGAATTTCCATGCTTCGTCACATCAATTCTAAATCTGACTTGTTAGTCCATGTAGTTCTCAATGTCTCATAAAACAAAAGAAAGGAGATTAATAAAGAAAATATCCCTTAGTTTTTTAGAAGGAACTATTCAAAGTGAATCATTCATAATAATGTTTTCTACTATTTCACAGGGCCAGAAACAGGGCAATGTAACCCACAAGATAAACACAAAGCAACTATAAAAGGGAAAGCAAATTTAATGTAGTCTTAAAAATGTTACATTGAAAGTTCAGAGAATGCCATCCTGTAAAAATTACTGTTGATCTTTGTAGTCTTCAACCTGTTGTAGCTTTACTCCCAAAGCTTTCTGTGATCAGACTTTCATCATTTTCCAATTTCAAATTCATAAGGAAAAGCTGTCAAAGTTAACTAACATAGACAAAAACAGACTCCGGAAAATGCCAAGGGAGGGATAGGCACATAAAAAATGAAACACTTTAGACCTCAAAGTATGGTCCAAGTACCAACAGTAACGGTAGCCCTGGGAGATGTGTTAGGAAGGCTACTTCTTGGTTACTACCTTAGACAATGGAGTGAAAATTTGGGGACAAGTCCAACAATTAATCTTTTGACAATCATCTAGGTGACCACATTGCACACAGAGCTTCCAGAATGGTTTATCCATAGGGAATTTCTGAAGTGCTTCTGGTGAAGAATGAAGTATTCCCTGGATCCTAAATGTGCTTACCAGATGTGGCCATAGTGACTCCAGAGACCGTCACCACAGAATACAACTTGAGTACAGCAATATAGAGATTCTTCCATCTCCAAATATTATTCATTGAGCTATTTAGCCAAACTCTATGTCACTACCTATGTTAATTTTCTCATCTCTGGGACAAAATGCCTCAACACCTGCTACTTAGAAGGGGGAAGTGGCTTACGTGGCTTGGGGCAATGGTTTACCCAGTGGTTTCAGTCCATGGCTGGCTGGTTCCAAGGCAGGAAAACCATGATGGAAGCCCAGGGGTGCAGCAAGTTGCCTACTTCATAGTGACCAAAAAGCAGAGAGCAGGGGAAGATCTCCAGAGGAAAAAGATCCAGGAATCAGTACAGTCCCCAAGGTCACACCCTGATAACACCTTTCTTCTGGCAAGAGCCCACTTTTGAATAGTCAATACAGCTATGCATTTGTCAATGTGTTGATATTGAATAGTGGTGCAAACGTTACACAAAATAACCACTCTGGCAATAAAAATATCTTCTAGTTACTGAGCACATAATGTACGCCCAGTACAGTTCTAAGTACTCGACATTTCATCTTCACAACCAATTCCAAATTTAATAGTTTATAAATGAGGAAACTGAGAGCCCAAGGAGGCAATCTGTACACAGTTCCACAGCTAGTAAGGTGGATTGTTGTTCTCTTTGGAATATGTATTTTTTATGTTCAAGTGGTAACAAAATTATGATGAGAACATAAAATGCACAATGTAAGGGTCACCAAGATTTCATGTTTATATAACCCTTCCTGACGTGCTACCTACTTGAGCACACAGACATGGGTGCAGCTGTAATGAAAAAGTCTGTCTTCATGTATGACCTCTAAGGTGTGCTTTCAGGTGGGATAGTCACATTTCACCTGGAGCACAGGTCCTGTGGGAGCCATTTCTGCCACGATGTGGTCAATGCAGAAAAGAGCACACCCACTCCCAGAGTCATGGTAGTCCCTGGCTGTCCTGTTGACAGTTTCTCTAATGCTCACCTGCATCTGAAGCTCCAGGTGGGGGCCCAGACTCTCCTGTTCACAATGGATTTGTTCTACTTTGAATGACTCCAGAAATACTACCTACATCAACATTCACCTGAAGACTACTCTGGCTAACCAAGCCCGAGATCAACTAAATGAAGACTGTTCTTCAGCAAGCCTTCCAACAACTCATTCCCAGTAGAATGCACTGCTGATATCTGGCAACATCTTAGTAAGAATGACAGAGACTTTCAAATTCAAACAAGGAAGCTGACTTGCTGTGCCTTAAGTCTGTGTCCTGCAACTTGCGTCACATGACAAAAGAAGCAAATGTCACCATGGAGCCAGTGATTTTTCAAGGGAAATGTGAGTGGCTACAGTATGCAGGGGCATACTTTACCCTGCCAAGGGTTGATACCACACAAAGTCTGTTCATTTCCTTTTCAAGTTGATTCCTCTCTTTCTGATAACAAGGCCTGGGACCAGTGGAAGCTTTGCTCCAAGAGTATCAAGCAAGTATCCAGTGGACCTGACATCTAGATTGAGGGTGTGTAACTAGGTCACTGACACAAGGTGCGTGAGCTGTGTGGAGTCTGCCATTTCCTCGGGGACAGACTGTGGCTCCGCAAGGCTACTGCAAGGGCAACTTGCCTGTGTGCCTCCTTGTGAAGTGGCCTGTGTCTGCTTCCTAGCAAAATAAGAAAAGAAAGAGAAACAAAGCAACAAACAATGAAAACTAAAACAAACAAACAAAGTAGACCTTGCAGGAAGTCCTAGCAGAAGAGTAAATTCCCCAAATCAAATAAAGTCTTCATTTTTCTGTTTCTTACTTTTTCTTCTGAGGATAACTTCATTTAAATTTAGCATTTCCCACCCGCAGCCTTATACCTTATGCTTGGTAGCTTATTTTACATTAAGTATTACACTACGGAATTGCTTCAGTAAGTTTTTTTTTCCTTGTTAGTTATCAAGAAAAAAAAGTCATAATGATAATGAAGCATAATAGAAAATTAACCAAGATTCTTCACAGGTTCCTTAGCTCTCTATGGCTATTTTGATAATTAGTAGAGATCTACAACACGTGTTTCTCTGACTGTCATCTAATTAACCCTGTACTAATTCATGTCTCCAGTTATAAAAAAAAGCTTATACTAAACATTTGTGAATTCTTCTTTCCTAGCAGGGTGTTTACATGCACACCACTCCTGTTTTACCAAAAGGTTTTCAGTAACATATTTTGGACAAATCTGGAATTTCTCAGGGTGAAAGATAGGTTCCAAAAATACAGTTAGGGGAGACTTTTCTTTAAAAATATAATGAAACTACTTATATTTTAAAAATATTGAGCAGACAAGAAAAAAGAGAAACTAGAGCACGACTGTGAATTTAACTCTTGAATTGTAATAGTCATAGAATGATGGCAAAACCAAATTCTAAACCTACTGGCTGTGGTCCAACTTGTGCTAGAATTATTTGTTCCAAGCCCTTGTAAATATAACTGCTTCTTGGAGTAAAAACTGACTGTGGATGATCTAAACCTCTTGAGGAAAAATTCTTATGATTCAAATGCCTATATAAAAATTTCACAAGTACAGAGATAAGTTCTACGTTCTTTCAAGCTTCCAGACACAGCAGAAAAAAACTCACACCCGAAAGCCAAATATACAGTGCTTTCTATACTTCTAGCTGTGGAGTGTGTGACACAGATGGAGAAGAGAGCACTAAATGATAAATGCTTTCTTAAGGGGTTCTGGAAAATGACCCCAAAAAGCGATGATAATCCATCTAGTGAGTACAAAGACTTGTTCACACAGAAAATCATCTCATCATTGCATTTGTAAATAAAAACTGATTGCATAATCTGTGAATTCAATGATTTCCTCCACTTAGTATTTATTATCTTCTATAAATAAATGATAAAGGAGTTTCAAGAATGAAGAGACCAGTTCCTTTTGGTAATAACTACGGAGCACCCGTTGTACACCAGGCACTGTTTTATGTGTTCCAGTATTTGGTGGTGAAAGAAAGAGACACAAATTTATGCCCCATCCAACGTATATTCAAATAAAGAAAGAGGCCAGAACGCAAAATGCACAGTAGTGGTAAGAGCTATAAAGGGGTACAATGCAAGAAACTAGCCTGGGAGGTGGGGAGGGAAGGGACAGAGCAATTGTAGGTGCTGGAGAGGGGTCTCCCCAAATGCGGATGGGCACAGGAGGATCTCTGACAGAAAGAGAAGAGCAAGTGGAGAGGCTCCATTTCCTTCTTTGTGCAGGTCAGAAGAACCGCACTGAAACGTTGGCTTGTAGACAATGAGCATGTGTGTAATTATACAGTTACTGGATGACTTCAGCCTTGGGCAGCAGGCTTCTCCAGGGTGGGAACCAGTTACCCTGTTTGCCATAGCTTCCCAGCTCATGCTTGAATGAAAGTGTGAATGCTTAAGATGTGCAAGTGTGTTTGGTGCCCTGAGTTTCCCACAGTAAGAGCAAGCCCAGGCATGTGCGGAACAGTAGCCTTGCAGAGCCACAGTCTGTCCCCCGAGGAAATCGCAGACTCCACACAGCTCACGCACCCTGTGTGAGCGACCTAGCTGCAAACCCTCAGTCTAGATGTCAGGTCCACTAGGTGCTTATCTGGTACTCTTGGAGCAAAGCTTCCACTGGTCTCAGGCCTTGTTATCTGAAAGAGAGGAATCAACTTGAAAAGGAAGTGAACAGACTGTGTGTTATCAACCCTTGGCAGGGTAAAGTCAAAGAGACCTCCCCTTGTCATCAGGCCTGAGCTATCTGGAAGAAAAACGTTGAAGTCACACAGAAGATGACATAGGGATAAAGGACGTCCCATTCCCACGGACTCAACATCTGAAAGAAAATAAGACACTTCTGAAAAGGGAAGTTATGCCTGATTAATCCAGAGTGATATGGAAGTCCTGAGTTAGTATGTGGAACCACTGAATGCCTCCTTTTCAAAAAGGGGACTAGATTTTTTTAAAAAGAACATTTCCAATGCTTTCCATCAAAAATTTTAAATGAGCCTCTGTGGGAGGAGTTTAAATTTTCTCAGTGAAAACTGATACAGAAACAGGAATCACAGGATAGGACAAAACCAGGAATTTTTGCAGAAAAATCCTAAAATGCTTCTCCAGAATAAACTGTCTGAGGGAAAAAAAAAAAAATCTCACTTAAGTTATCTGTGAGTGATCTAAATTCCAGAACAAAGATTGCTCCTATAACCTGGCTTCTCGCAGTCCCTCAATCACCTCAAATTTGTGTCCATATATGCATTTCTATAAAAAATCTTTCTGGCTAAGGGTGGCTAAGGTTTTGTGTTACATAAGCCAGGATTCTGTTCTCAACTTCACAAATTCTAAGCTGGATGGTCTCAGGATATTACTTAGTCTTTCATGGCTATCAGTTTCCACATGATAAAGTGAGTACCATAATACTCATTACATGGTTAATCAAAAATAATGTGTGTAAGATACTCAGCATGGACCTGACACACTAGATCATCTGCACAGATAGTACCTATTTTCACTGCAGTTATTTTGTAAATTCTTGAGAGTCCATTTTTCCAAAAAAACAGCAGTGGTATCTGTTGATCTAGACTGGTAGTTCTCAGAGTGTTGTTTGTGGTGCTTCCAATCCTTAAATCATTTCAGGTTATCTGAGAGCAAAAACTATTTCTGTAATAATGCTACAATGCCACTTGATTTCATTTTTCATCGTGTCGACTTTTGTACTGGTGCTGTAAAGGCAATTGTAGATAAGACTTCGGTGTCTTATCGTGGTCCGGACCCTGGCACCCCACTGTGCGCGTCCTCATCGTATTCCTCCACACAAGAGCCCAGATTTTTTTTTAAACAAAGGCCTGTTGCCAGGTTTAGTTAAAGTCATGATAAACAAATAAATTTTCCTTCTTGGGCTCTACCACTGAGTACACCTCTTTCTAATAATCTGTGTAACTGAGCATTATGCATAAAATATTCCTGCCCCACGTAAAAATGTGATGGTGCTCTCCAGGGGAAACATGTATGCATCTTTTCTTGTATTTCATAATTTTATTTGAAAGAATGACTGGAAATGTTATGGCTGTACAGACTCAAGTAGTTCACATATATTCTGTCAAAACATGAACAAAGTGAGCAAAGTGGACCTGTCAGTTCAAGAAAGCAACTCACCATGTTTGCTGCAAATGATAAAATGATTTCCAAGTGAAAAATGAAATCAGAAAACTGAATTCACTGTGAACTTGAGAGCATCCCCAAACACAATGAGATCTCTGAAAATATTGGTGAAGAGAATAATAAATGTGTTTTTTGACCTTGCAGAGTGAAATGTCAGCATTTAAAATATCCATCAGACTCAATGAACTGATATTTTAGAAGTAACCAATGGGTGATGTTGAAAAATCAGTCATAGATAACTAGTGAATTTACTCAGTGTGCAAGATGGCCCATAGATTTTGATATAAGAGAGTATACAAAGCATAATGATAGAATTTTAGATTTCATACTGCAACTGAACTTTAAGACATTATCATATGTCAGTGTTCACAATTATTGAAATTACCACTAAATCACGCTTTTCTTTTAGAACTGAAAAGCTATGGGAAGCTACAGTTCTTTCATAAACCTCAACAAAAGAAAAATAGGGCATCAGGTAGGATGCAGAAGCAGCATGAATACTCAGATATTTTCTAGTTAAATCTGACAATAAATAAGTATAATTTAAATAATGTCCCATTTCTAATCAAGTTGCTTCTGCTTTAGAAGATATACTTATTATACAATAAAATTCACCCACATATCAAAGATGAATTAGAGTCCTCAGTAAGTTTTGAGTTCAAGCAATTTCTGTCAATAAAGTTTAGACCCACTGATCTAGAATATGGAGATTGCATCATTAATCTTCAGTTTGTCAATGTCATCAAGCTCTTTAATTAAATTTCCCCCATGTATGACATAACATCCCAAGCTATATTAGGAAATCAAAGTGCAAGTATGCATTACCATGAACAAATATGTGAATGAAACCCAATTACTACAGTCATAAAGAAAAATATTATGACTATTAGTCTTGTCCTTAGAAAAGAATCATACGGTTGAGTATTCCTGAAGTAATGAATTAAATTACTCCAATAATTAATAATAAAAGATTTATAAAAAATATTGACTAACTGTAGTATTTTTGAGTATTTAACTATATTGTCTCAATTCTCCTTCACATGAATTTCTGAATTATATTAATAATTATTGTATTACTATTATTTTCTCTGTTTCAATGAATGGACAATAAAGAGTAGATAAGAAGGTCACACCTCTAGTAAGAGATGCAGTCAGAATGCAAATCCATGCTCCGTGGGTTTCAAATTCCATACTCAACTTGGGAAAATGAAGTCATAGAGAGCCTATACTTGTAATTCTTGGTAGTTTATAATGCATATACCTGTCGTTACATGAAGTGTGATGGGAAAATACAGTGTGAGTATGGATTTCTAAAAATGTGTTACGATAAATGACACAACACCTTTAATCTCTCTCTACATGTACCCCTTCATTTCTAACAAACATATCTTATCATTCTTGCCATTTTATAAAGCAGTTCTGCAAGCCTTGTTTCATTACTGTCTTTATTTGTCTTAATGTGGCTGCCTTAATGTTCTAAATTAGTTCGTAATGTTTATCTTTCATGGTCATTTTGATTTGAGAAAAGAGCTGGGAGCCACACAGTACTGGTTTGGGTAAATAAAGTAAATGAGCTCACACTATAAATATTTCATGAGTCTGCATTTCCTTAGATGGCACTGAACAGCAGTATTCACCATAGCTTTGATCACACCTCGTAAACTTACTCATGAGAGAGGACTTCCAGAACTGCTTCAGAAAGTGGCAAGAAGGATAGGATAAGTGCACTGGAAGCATGGGGGAGTGTTTTAAGGGGGATTCATAGCAATGTGTCTTTTAAGGCAATATTTTTCTTCAAATTTAAAGATTTACCACATATTTTGAAGATGCTTTGTTTTTTGTGTGATGTTATAGTAGTTAGTGTTCCCAATATTTCAGTGGCAAAAAAGCAACAGTTTTCTCATTAGTATTGTACACAGTGGATAATCTTAGTTGTATCAGCTTGCCTTGCTTGGGAACCACCTAGTGGATTATGACTAAAGCACGGTCTGGGCATGTCTGGGTGCATAATGGAGTATGTCCTTGGGCACAGTGTCTGGTTCTTTCTGCCTTCCTCAGTGTATGTTTCCCTCCTTTGTTTCCCAGCATCATGAACTAAGCCACTTTGCTTCATGAGTTCCTTTTGCCATGATGTTCCTGATTTTGAGTCACCTGGGCACAGACTGAATCCCCTGAAACCACTAACCTCCTCCTTCTTTTAAGCTACAGATGTCGGCTTTAGTGTTTTTCTCAGTGACAGAAAATTACACTATATGTCATTTGTGAATGTAATGTGTCTTTGTCCTGTGCTTCTTTAATTCTAGACACGAGGTGTTGGGAATTGTCTGCTTGCAACACTATCATTCTTACAATAGAGAGAAAAGAAAACATAGTGAACTAGATTTTGCTTCTAAGATTTCTTAGAAGTTTTCCACTGTTATTTCATTGGGCAAATTAGGTTATAAGGCCAATATTGAGTTCAACAATGTGGATGAATTAATAAAATATATGGCATCCTAAGATGAAAAACAAGTAGGAGAAATCAAGATAAAGCCAGCTGAAAGAATTTCCAGAAGGAAATACAATTGACATTACTCTACTTTGTACTAAAGTAGATATCAACAATATGGTTGATGTTAGACACATTTCAATGGATCATACATTGGACAGAAACATTCATCAGGTGTTTTGTTCATTTACTAGTTCAAGTTTTGGGTTTGTTTCTTTGTTTGTTTTTTTTTATTTGTTTGTTTGCTTGCTTGATTGGTTTTTTGGTACTGGAGATAGAACCCACAACCTCATGTCTTCCAGGCAGGTGCTTATGCCACTGAGCTAAATCCCTGGCCCTATTTTTTGAGACAAGGTCTTACTACGCCATTCAGGCTAACCTTGAACTCACTTTGTAGCCCAGGCTGGTCTCAAACTAACCACAATCCTTTTGCCTCAGCCTCCCAAGTGCTGGTATTAAAGGTGTGCACCACCATGCCTGGTTCTAATTCAAGTTTTAAATTATGATGCTATATGATTAGTCTTTAATGTTGGTACTAATCTGTACCTGGTATTGTTTTCCTGAAGTCTGTACAATAGATAGATCAAAGTGGTTTTGTTATCTATATCTCCATTAACAACCAAGGATTTGGTAATGAGTATTTGTAGAGTTTAAAAGTGAGTTTTAAGAAGTCAAAGTAGTGGCTTTTAAATTATTATCATGAATTTTAAAAATGAACCTTTGATGGCTATATCAAAGCTTGGCAATATAAATAAATTGCAAGATATTCCTGAGATGTACTCTATGCTTGCCAACCCAAACATTTAAATTTAAATGATTTCTGGTTGCTTCATACAACCACAGAATAAGATAATTGTATCACTATAGAAGTTATCATTGTGTCTTCTGTGGGTGATAATGTATTCAGATTTACAGCTAGAGTTCCTAAAAGAGCAGAGAACTTACAGAACATACTGCATGCACGGTAATGTGCCTATTAGTTGGTTATTGTTAAAGTGTAATGTGTATCTGTAGGGCAGAATTTGGGTGGGCAGGTTGCATTATTAGTCACAGAAAAGAACTTAAATGTCCATGAATAAGTCAACAAAGGTAACTTCTGAGAGTGTCCTGATTTCTTATACCGAATTGCATGATTTATTCCAACTCGTATAGAATCAAACTGTAATGTAACTTAATTTTAAAAGAAAATATCATCAAAGGCTAAGTTTATATGTATTGCATCCTGTAGATAACTACTTAAAAACTTCAGGTATCTAATAATTATTAATTGCCACTCAGGAACTATGTAAGTGCAAATCATTACCATAGCTATATAAATGAAGAGGGAAAGTGACTTTTGAAGAGTCAAATGCCTCTTAATTGTAAATAGGCTCTGGAACTAAATTCCATACTGCCATCTCTTACGTCAACGTCTGGGTTGCAACAATATTTGCAAGGCGACCTTACCTTCCTCTCTGACAGATTATGAAAGGACAGGGAAAAGATTAGCATGTGTGAATTAGTGTTTAATAACGCAGATTTTAATACCCTAAATTTAATCTTTTAATATCTTAGATTTATTCATCCTTGAAGAAATTAACTTCACATTGATGTTTCTGTCATACAGCTTGTACCCAGGATAATATTTGTTTATTAACCAAGTATGTATAGCTTGTGCCTCAATCTGTCCAGGCTCTCTTGTAAAAATATCATAGACTGAGTAGTGGTTTAAATAGCAGAAATCTATTTTCCCATAGTTCTTGAACCTGGGCGGTCTAAGATCAAGGTATCAGCAGGGCAGTTACAGTCTCTGTCTTTGCCTGGTTACAGGCAGCCACCAACTCTCAAGTGCTGACCCTGAGGTCTGAGCATGGGAAGGAAGAGTTGCTCCTCAGTTCTCAACCTCAGAAACCTTCGCATGGTAACTGAGAGCGACCTTCTGCTCATAGGGAGGGCACTCATGTCTGTTCACAGCAGCTTTCAGTTCAACCCATATGCACACTTCAACAACTCTTTATACAGGATCTATCACCAATGACAAATAAACCACTGTAAATTATTTCCAAGAAAGTAATGTTTTAATGAGCTTATGTTTGGCTTGATTTTTTTTACTTTTGTATTGAAGTAGTTTTTCAAATATGTACATTGAAATCACTGATATTACAAGTAAATAGGACATCACTTTATTTCTGAATATTAAGGCAATTAATTGTGCTCAATGGTACTGGCCTGAAAATAAATTTCATCCTTGAAAATGGTTTAATCTCTGATCTTAAGATGGAAATCCCTGATGAAACTGTTTATTCTTCCGCTGTCACAACTGTAAAACTGAAAGTCAAGTTCATAGTTTGCATATTGGCACAATTTGCTTAGAAAGCGGGCTCTTTTGTGAGCTTGCTTCAAAATTGCCAAATGGGTGTGTAATGGAAACACATCTGCCAAGCAAAAGAGAAAGACCAAATCTGAGAAAGAAATGAGCAAAGAAACATTAGTTTAAAAAGTTCTCTTATAATTAAGCTGTGTTGCAAATGAAGTGGATCTTTCCTGAACTTGTAGCAGCCATGGTCATGAAATAGCAGGTGCTGCAGTCAAAGCCACGGCTAAGCTCGCTTTGAGCAATTAGGAAAAAAGCAGAAGAGGAACGGTAGAGCGAAGGTGAGGTAGCACCGGCGTGGTTCTCTATTACCAAACACAGGGAAAATGACATTTAGTCCAGATGTTCAAAAGTACTCGCCATTCAGATGATTTTGTGTGAGTCTTCCCCAAAGGGTAGTGGGAAAATTTTGAAAGGACTTTATTTGATTAAGAGTGTCAGCATTTTGACCTGCTCAAATGCAGTCTCACCAATGGCTATTTTTCATATGCAAATATGACTTGTTTAATGACTGGGCTCTGGTCCATAATTGGCTGATAAATGAGGAATTGTATATAGTGTATGCATTACAATATTCAGAAAAAAGACATGGTCAATGGAAACGCCAACTTGATGATTTTGCTTTTATGTGCGTAACTCTTACATGCAGTAGTGCGATATATAACAGAACATAAAACTACAGTTTTGACCACGCAGTACAATCAGCAAAATTACAATATGATATAAACAAGGCATACTATACCAAAAAAAGATAACAAGGCTCTGTAAACAAGATGTATAAAACTGTACTGGAAAAAAAGAAAAAAAAGAGGATTTGTAAGTCTGAATGGCGGGTCACAGGTCCAAACAGCACGTCTTGGATAGGTCCAAACAATCATTAAATAATCAGTTGGGTTCCTAAATGAGGAATTCTGTATAAGTATGAAAATATATACATATTATAAAACATTACCATGAATCTCCTCCAATAATCCCCCTCATTCCACTCATTCTTATCCCATCCTTCTTATCGGTTTTCTCAAGCTGCTCTGGAAGTCTTCTTTCCTGAGTGTCTTTACCAAGTGTGTTTTGAAAAATATGATGAATGCCATTGCCCAGTGTCAGCTAACCGAAAGGCGGGCTCATAAACACGTGATGGTGTGGCACATCCACTCACTCACCGGGTCTGGTACTTAACAGGTGATCGTGAAAGGTAAACTTTTGAAGCAATTCCAGACATTGAAACAACCCAGGAAATGCAACTAAAGACACTCACAAAAGAGGATTTTCAGAACTGCTTCAGAAAATGGCAAGAATAATGGGATAAGTGTATTTGAACTGAGGGGGAGGATGGGGAGGGTCCTAATGGCGCTGTATCTTCACTATAATAAGTTTTAAAATTCAAACATTCACCATTACTAATCATTCCTCGTACAGGCCTTATGTATAATGATATGCATGTCACGGGCACCCCAGATCAATGAAGGTGAAACTGTGGTGTGGGGGCCAAGTCGAGCAAGTGGCTGATCACCAAATGTCAGCTGAGTTTTCAAAACTAAAACCTCAGTGTTTGGGTTCACTCGCTGTGTGGGCATGTTGTGATGAATAAGTGGGTCAGGGTTGAAGTTTGGGCACTCATCTCTAAAAGGTTCCTTGTCACTGACCTAGCGTTTTATGTCTCACTTCCCTTGTCACCGTCTAACACAGTGTATTCTTTACTTCCTTGCTTTTATCTTTAGTGTCCATCTGCCCCACCCAAAATATAAGCCAAAATAGGATCTCTTAACATCTCGGCTATGTCACTGGAACCAGAATCTATCATACACTTGGCATCCTTAAAAAAATAATCAATCAATCAAATAAATGCCATTTGAGTGGTAAGAAATACTGTACAAACATCTTTCCATTATGTACTTTTTGCCTCTATCCAGATAAAGCAGTTCCTTTAGGTCCTATAGTTCCATAAAACACCTGTGTTTCCAGGAAAGATTTGTTTCAAAAAATTCCAGAGATGATTAGAATACTTTGTAAACAAGGAAATATAACATGTATTCCCTGAACATTATATTTACTGAAGAAAAAAAAATTCTTTCTGGCTTATAAATCTGTATTTGAAAAAAAAAATCTGTATTTGGTCACCAGTTGTTATTTATCACACCCTCTAAACTGAGTGTGAGAATCCAGAGTTTTATACAGATCCTCCTAAGAGAAGCTTAGGGAAGGTGTCGCACAGGGAGCCTTTAAAAAAAATTTTAATTGGCTACTTGTGATATCAATCCACATAGGAAGAAAGAAAGGAAGGAAGGAGGAAACAAGGAAAGAAAGAAGGAAGGAGGGAAGGAGGGAAGAATGAAAGGAAGAGGGAGAAAGGGAGGGAAGAGGATGGAGAAAATACAGAAAATTTCCCTATGATACTATATAGAACACATCACTTACGTCTCCCCCATTGTTAGGCAGGATTTAGGACAGCCTGCGGGACCCAGAGGGTTCTAACCACAGGCTATGCCAGTTACAGTTACAGGAAGAAACGGAAACTTCAGAGAAGAACACCATTACTGTCATGTACACATTAGGTCTCAGACCCAAACAACCACACTACACAGCACAGGGATGGATTAAGGTTATACATTGTGCATTTTCCCTCTGACACTGGATCTTCTATTTTCCCCATGAGGATTCTTGGTTGCCATAGCCCCTGATGTCAAAAAGGGGAACACTGTTTGTAGAGCCTCCTGCCTGACATAGATTAGAAAGTTTTATTTCTTAAATTTCTTTCCTAACTTTCCTAAGTTTCTTACATGATTAAAAGCCCAGGGGAACACTGACCATTTAAAAGGAAGTAACATTCCAATGTAACTTTGCAAGAAAATGCCAAGGATGTGCAGCGTGTATGTAAATAACGATCATGGTGGTGGTTCCCTAAACTCTGGAGTGAGTCTCCTGCGCATCCAACCATCCAGACTCCACTCAGAGTGGACACCTACGTGGTGCCTTCTGCCTTCTTGCTTGAAGGCTTTGTTATTCTCTGAACGGCTTTGCTTTGCACTAAACCCTGCTTGTGCTTCTGCATGGCCACCCATGTGTCTGCTCTGAATTCTCTCATCAAAGACACTGAGGACAGCAGCCCAGTTCCCTTCAGTGTCGGGACACAGCTCCCAGGTGACTCTGTCAGAATTTGTTAGTAACTGGACACTAGAGAACAAGATTGCAATTGAGTTCTTTGTTTTCACCAAACCCAAAGGAACAGTTCATAATGCAAAGTCTCAATCATATGACTTCCATGCCCAAAGCCATGCGGTAAATTCCCATGTGGTCTGGGAGGTAAAGAACAACTTCCTCGATACTTCCACCGTCTACCCAGGCTGGCCCTGAGTATTGCCCTGGCCTCTTTCATCATTGCTCTCTTCCTCTGACTGGGAAGCCCAGCTAAGCTGCCTTCCTTTCAATTCTGACCTCTTGCTTTTCTTCAGGTGCCAGCATCTGGTGTCCAGAAGGCTCTTTACCCAGTTACTTTTTATGATCCTTATTCACCATTGAGATGCCACCAGATAGCTCCCTTTCTCTGGAACCCTTCCTTTACTTTTCTGAATTCTCATTCTAGTACAAGTTCCAGTATTGTAACTCTCATAGAAAGTTGTTGCTTTTCCCTTTCTTTCCCTTTGTTCTTCAGCACTGTATTCATTGGTAGCCACACCCTCATTTGCATTTCCAGTTGAGTAATACCTGTCTCCCCAACTACAGCTAAGTCTGTAGAAGCTGTGACAGTTCTTCGGCTCGCCTGTGTTTACTTAGTTCAAGGACAGTGTCTGGCATATGAAATCAGAAGCTACCTCTACTTGCTGCACCAAAGACAACATAATTTTCAAGCTGCTTGACTTGCTTGGCTAATGGAACTCAACAATTGTTTTAAAACACCCTTTGCTTAATACCATAATAATAAAAAAGTAAAATTATGTTTATGGCCTTTCCTTGTTGGTGTGCACATAGATGATTAAGGAGTAATAAATGCAAAAGGAAAAGCAAACATTGAAAAGTATCAACACCAGCCCCTCTTACCTGGGTGCCTGGAAGTTCATACGTTAGAATGCTCATTTCGACAGGAAATGAAGAGTGTGGTAGTATTCAGGAAAGGATCTGTATTGTTTTATCTATAAGCATAAAAAAAAACAATCTTAGGACAAAATGTCGATAGTAGTAATAGGGAAAATGTTGGGAAATGTGAAAATCAGACACTCAAGTACTAAGGAATATTCCTAGGAAAAAAAGTATTTGATTATTACATCGGGAAAACCCCATGCTTGTGATGTGAGATGTTTCTCACCTCCCATCACAGAGCCCCATTGGTGTCAGTAATCAAAGAGAAGCGCCCCACAGAAACCCCAGCAGATGATACAGAGATGATAAAAGTGTGTCTCCGGAAATGGAGAATCAAAAGGAATGAAGACCTCAGGTGTTAAAATAAGTCTGGCTCTCCCTGTGGGGTTTCTTAAAAAAGGTCCACATTTTATGAAGTTTTTCCATTTGATTTCTTCCATATTTAATGTGGACACAAGCCCAGAAAGCACATGAAAACTTGCAAGGCAAAGTGAAATCAACATAAATTATTAGACTATGCATAGGAAAAAGACCAGGTGCTGACTGAGGTTTTTATGTTGGACTGGATATTGACGAGTTGCATGACTTTTTTGGAAATTTAAATTTCATCATTTGGTTACTTTGTTGAATCTTACATTCAGGTAGAATTTAGCGGAAAACATACAGATGATGATGACTGCACCTCCTACCAGTGCTGGAAAGGTGGTACACGTTAATTCTTTCTCTCCCCACGTAGGGGTGTATGTGCGTGTATACGCAAGAGTGCTTATGCGAACTCCTACAGTGGTCCAGGGAGTCCCGGCGTGCTGAGGAGTCTGCCTGTGGTCTCTTTCCAGAATCTTTTTCCTCAACCACCCAGTGATGCCTTAAAAAGGACAGACCATTTCACTCCATAATTAACATTGTAATTAACACACAAATCACTCCGGAAAGGGTGACACCTGGAATTTCATGCTACGATTTAAAAAGATGTCAAAGAAAGGTTTTTTTCTGAGCAAATTTTGACAGAGTTAAGAAGCCCTGAATACTGAGTGCTGAAGAATGGAATAGGAATGTGAAAGCGTAGAAGACCAAAGAAAGCACAATTCTCTACTTCAGAACTTTGCCTGAAGTCGGCCATGGGGAGCACCTTGGAGTCCACAGTTACATGAGCTTGAAGGGCTGGAAGCCTCACCTCTATCCTAGAAGAGCACAAATGGATAGAAAGTTCCCTGGGGCGGCTCGCAGTCTGGAATGCTTACCTATGTGAGGACCGGTGCCCATTCCCAGGGACTGTACCAGGGAGCGTCCATGTGATAATAAAAGAAAAAAACGAAAGATAGGAGAATACCAGTGCTTCACACATGAAGAGGAATGACAGTTCAAGAAATTAATGCAGCAATTTTTATTTGTTTTGGGTCGTGTTTTTATGATATCATTTTTGCTTGCTTATTTAGCTGGCAGCCGGAATGAAAAACATATCTTTCAAAAATATCCATAGAATATAGGGATATGTGGGGCGCTTCATAGCCTTATGCTTAGTAATGACAGCCCGTTGCTAAGGCTCAGGGTACAGATGGCAGATGTAATTACTAGGAGGGTGTCGTGTTTCTGACAGGCTCATTTAGTCTGATTTTAATAAAATAACAATCCAATGAAAATGAATTTCTGTGTCTTGAGGAGAGTTCTGGCATATTCTGACATATTTCTAGCTTGAAAGTTAAAGAGCAAAGAGCAGTGTTTTGTTCAGTGTCCAGCGTTATTCCTCTGTCCTTATCAACATCCTTCAGTACCAACTTTCCCTTGTCTTTAAGCAATATTTTTTTTTATTTTGTGACAATCATTGAGAAAGAGTAAGATAGAAATGAAGTCCAAGAACTTACTGCATCTCCAAGAATATATGCTGTTGATGTCATGTTGGCCCAAATTCTAAAGGTCCATGGAAACCACAGGGGTACCAAGTGGCAGGTATGAGATAGATATTGATATCCCAGAGCAAGCCAGCAACCCAAGTGTGAGGCCTCACTGGAACCTGAAAGAAGACGCAGCTATATTTCAGTTAGAAATTGGTCTGTGTTCAGGGATGCTCTGGTCAAATCTCAGCGGCTTTGCCCGTGAGTGGTATTTTCTTGATAATTTACCATCCCAACAACTTTTGTAAGGGGCAGCTGAAAGATGCTGCTGGACTTGTGACAAATTCCAGGGCCAAATCCCTTCTCTCCCATGGGTAAAAGATTCATCTTTGACTTCTTTAAAAATTCAAGAATGCAATTCAAAATTTTAAAATTCAAACTCCTTTCAGGAATCATCATCCTATTTGTCATGGAATTGAGAAACTGGTACAGACAGGGTGGGAGAGATGGGAAGGGAAGAAAGAGCACAGATAATCCTAGTGAAATCCAGAATTCATAGACCCTTGCACACTGCTACAGCAGGAATGGTGTATCAGTCGGTGTTTTACCAGAGAAACAGATATAACACAAGATATACAATTATATCGGAATTTACAAGATTGGCTTACAATGGACCCCCTCGGACTTGGATGAGGAAGTGTGCAGAGGGGGTCTGCACTCTGGAGAGGGAAGGATTCATTCCAAGGTCTGGAGCTCACTACGGTGTCACTGCGAGTCCGTATCAGGAGACCGATGGGTCTGCGACAGAAGGCGGAAGGATCTGCCATGGAAGGAAGACAGGAGATGATGTCCAAGCCAAAGGCAAAGACTGGAGCTTCTCCGAAGAACTGAAATAGCTCCATCCTTTCTCATTTCCCCTGTACACCACCCGGATGCCCTAGGGTAGGTCTTCTACACCCCAGGGTGCGGAATTGCTGAGGTGATTTAGTTAGTCTTCTCTTAATTAAGCTTTTCAAGTGGACACAATCACTAGACCATCACAGGTGCTAACTGCTGAGACCTGAAATCTCTTTGGACCTACTTTCTCCTTAACTTTCTTGAATGGCACCAATAAAGATATTTTGAATATTAAAAAATATGTAGAATTCATACTTGATATTTAATTCTCCCAGTTATACAAGATAGATAGACTAACAAGGCCTAAAATATAGAATTATGGATTCAAAAGGGGCTTCCAAAATCAATGTTTCTACATCTGTTTCTACATAAACAATTCATTCTGAAATAATTTTACTTAATTAAATCTTATTGTATATATTCATAACATTTTAGATAGTAGTATTATATGCCATGGCATGCCTTAGTTGTGAGGTTAAAATTACTTATATGAGGTTACTTATAAAATTATTGACATGAGCTTAAAATCATTTATAGCCCCCTTGCCATATTTGGCATGCAAGTTAGAGCACCCCTTAGATCCTTGTAAGCATGGTTCTTGGTGTGTGATCTGCAGGGCCAATGGTGGCACTGAAAAAAGGTCTCAAGGAGATAGTTTAGCCTGTGACTTGCATCCTCTGACTCAGTTTTCACTACAGTTTTGTGTCTTTTCTTCTCTCTGGAGTGTTCTGCCTGAAAATAAACTTGTGGAACAGGGACCATTTATTTAGATGTGGAGAATACCAACAGAAGGGAAAGGTACACAGAAGAGCTCCTATAGAGGGCTCACTGCTTGCTTCGGGAATATTTCTAAAAACAGAAATTAATGTTTCATGACCCTAAATGCCTGGCAACCAGGGTTTTGCTAAGTCCCACACTGTGCTTGCCTCCTTTGCCAAGCTGGGGCTGCTCTGGCCACTCCGCCCGGGCTCAGGGCCATGCTGGTGGGTAATGTTGCCAACCAGAACATAGTGGGGAGGTGGGCTCGCAGGCGGGTTTGCTGTCTCTGCACAGCTCCCCAAGTGAAAAATCTAATAGGATTTCTTGAGAAATACACCCAGTCACCAAATACATCCTACAATGTGCTCTCTGTATTTATAGACATCCTATTAATCAGGTGACTGTTTGAAGTCCCCTGAAAAGCTGAGAAGAAAAAAGAAATGACTAGTTTTCCCTGCTTTCAGAGATATCTCTGCTCCTTCTACACCATAAAGGCATGATTTTGGACACCCTCCAAAAAGCTGCCTAATTCCTTCTCTAATAATCTCACTGTTTCAATTTTTATTTATTTCTATCTCTTTCTCCTGCAGCTGGATGTTTGGCAAAAGAAGAGGTTGTGAGTGGGCAGTGTGTGTTTGTAGCTAAACTCACTCATACCAAGGACCAGCTTAGGTCTCTTGAGACATACTCAGAGCAGCAGTTCCAAGTGTTGTCTAACAACCATGAAGTGGAGATTTGGCAACATTTGGGCCAACCAGATAATCGCAAACCACTGCATCAGATCATGGAGGTAAATCCTATTGAAGCTGGTATCTGAAGTATTTAATCTGGCTGCCCAAAGTTGTCAACTTAATTAGAAATCTGCCAACCTGCTTAGATTTTTGAACTGTAAATGTGAAAGGAAAGGAAGTACAGCTGACTGTAGACTGTAGGAAATTTGGGAAATGCCACCAGAACCTTCCTATCAGGCTCTTGCAAGCAATCTGGAAGAAACATGTCCCTCCTACCTCTCCTGTGGGTTTACACACTACGGCCTAATGTGTTGCCTCTCTTCTAGGATGTGTTTGACATGTTTTAGCTCTGCAGTTTCTCCAATAGAGGAAAATCCATAACAGAATCTAACAAGACAGAGATCCCATTATTTTGGAAGAACAATTTGGTTCCTGGACATTGTTTTCTCTTGTGGAAGAAGAATTTAAATTCCTGCATTGCTTTGCCCTCTCCTGACCCAAAGGGAAATTAGAACAGAGTATAGATTCTGAAATAGGCTGTACAGTGCTCTTCCACTCATCAGTGCTCAATAATTGATTTCTATAACCTATAGACAATTAGCTGGGGTTTGTCTATAATTCCCTGGACTTACAGGGAGAAATAAAGAGGCTAAAGATGAGTATCAAATCTAATTCAAATTCTTACACTTTCCCCTCTTGCTGAAGTGGAGCCTTGAAAATTTATGCTGCACAATTATAGTGTCTCTTCACAGTCAAGGAAAGGAAGAAGGAAGCAGTTAGCTAAAATGCAGTCAAGGTCAGAGCATACCGGTATTTTTGGTTGTCTGAATCTGTCTCCAGCCTTGTGCTTACTTCTCCTTCCCTGGGCTCTGGGTCTCCTCTTTTGGGGTTCATATTATGGCATCATACAGATCTCCACTAATCTCAGACCCATAGCAGACAACTCTCCAAAATCGGCACCCTCATCTCAGGTCTCTATCTCTGCTCACTTCTGCCCCCATGGGCAAAACAGACAACAGTCAAAGGGAAGAATATTTTAGTCACCCATGGTGCAATGACACACACTGCAATGGCAAGCAGAAACAGTGAAATGACACCCAGGATTTGGGGGCAAATTTATTTATGTTGACAGGCACCAATCAGGATCATTCCTAGAATATGGGGACGTGATCTCTGGTCGTCTACGGCTTTTATATGTTGCACAAGCAGAAGGTACAGAGGAGGTACAAAGGTGAGACAGAACAGCCTGGCAGTTCTTCTTGATTAACTAGCAGAGTGAGATCATTGGTTTCAAGGCCAGATGAATGATCATCAGTTTATGAAGCTTGGTACAGTGGTACAGTCAGGCATCCTGTATGTTGGGCTGAGCTCTCATGGTTACAGGGGTCAAGAAAGTAATTGCAAAGCAGTTACAGAGCAAGGCAGTTTCAAGAAAATAAAGTTTAAAAAGAACAGTTTCTCTTGTACAATTTTTCCCTTTCAGTACAACTGTAAAACAGAAACATACACGTACGGCATGCTGTAAGTAAAGATAAAATGGTCAATAGCGTCACCAACAACCCTTCATCTGTACATTCTCTTGCAGTTAGTGCTGGCTTTTTCTTCACCCCTACAACAGTAAATTAGTCATATCTTACAGTAAGTCTAGTATGTGTTTTACGGATGTGCATTTAGAATATTTTCTCAAAAGCTTGAATTTGAGCAAAGTTGTCACTTAAAGGGAAAAGCATCACTGACATCTGCTGAAGGGTTTGTGTTTCTGAAGGCACAGAGGAGATTAACACAGATTTCCTTCACTGTGTGATAAGTGGTAAATGTTGGGAAAGAATGCAAAAGGACTTCCATGCAACGATTCTGCCATTGCACCCCTGGCTTTCCGGAAAACTTTTTATTCTACATCTACAGTTTCAAAAAGAAATGTTTACATATGTAAGTATCTATCTGTATCTATAGCTATGTCAAATCAGTATACTGTTGTACACCTGCAACATCAAATATGATCATTCGTCAAAGCTGGAGGGGAAGAGTTCCCAAAACAGGGAAGTTTATGGATGTGAAAAGAGGTTTTCAAATTATTGTCATTATTTAATAGTAAAGAAATGAAAGCAAAAAAGGTGAGAACATTTTCACTTTTCACCTTGTGACTCTCCCTACCAATGCAATTTTACATGGTTTAATTTTAGTTCTTTAAAACTTTATTACTCAGTGAACTTTCTCTTTCCTTTTTGTCTCTCTGTCTCCCTTCCTTCCTGCCTCCTTCCTTCCCTCCTTCCCTCCCTATCTTTCTTTCTTCCTTTCTTCTTTTCCTCTTTCTGTCTTTTTATTCTGTTTTTTAGTGGCACTGGGGAGTGAACACAGGATTCTCACACTGAAGTCATCCCAAGCCCTCTCCTTATTTATTTATTTATTTATTTTAGAAATTCACTGCATTTCCTTGGGTGCCTTGCATTTTTATCCTCCTGCCTCAGCCCCTCAGAATAATTATCAGCACATCTGGCTTACCATTCAGTGATTTTTATCATCCAGAAGAAAAGCTAAAACCTAAGCAAACACAAATCTCTCACCTTCCCCTTTAAGGCATCTCCATCCTTCTTCTGCATGTTAACCTGGATCATGCAGCTGGCAGCATCCACAGCAGTCTTCAGTGTAGGTAAATTGTATGAGAAAAGATAAGTACTAGAGTGGGGGTTGTGGGGAGTCAAGCCATGGAAGGAGTGAATTTCGATCAAGGGCTTATTTCTGAGTTGGCCTGCATGATGGACAACTGGCTCTCAAACTTAAGAGGAGAGGGGACGAAATCCTCCAAATAAGCTCTCGCTCTTCTTTGGTGAATCATGGGCTCCTGAACACACACACCTGCACATCCCGGGTATAGATGCTTGAGCACCCAGTGAGTCTCTGGGGACATCTCATCCCTGCACACCAGAGACCCTGTGACAGAGGCCAGAGATCCAAGCATACAACCCAGGCAAGGTCCTGCCAATGACGCCCATGCACCTACGGCCGCTTTCTTTGATCACAGTGGAACAAAGCAACCTGGCCAACACTTCCGGGCATAGTACCCTTCATGGTGCATGGCCTCCAGGGAGTGGCCAAATTTTAAAACTATGCATTTCTTATGGTGGCATAGTGTGCATCATTGGGGTTTACATTTCTAGAAAGTCTGCCCAGTGCTGTCTGGAACTAACATTGGACCAAATCCATCTACTGAAAAATTTCTCCCTCAGTGTAACTCACGATAGTAGCAGCACATATCGGCTTTTGGGAGGTGTCAGAAGACCTTTCAGTTGGGAAAGTTTTTTTGTGAAATTGAAAATTGCTTTCATTTTTTTTGGATTTAGCTATAGTGTTTCTAAATTAATTTTGGTAACTCAGATCTCCTTAGAAAAGGACAGCTATCTTTCTCATTTGTTTATTTTATGGCCCTTCCCTGTATACTCTTTTCACTCTACACAATCCTAAGAGTGTATCAGTCTGGGAATTCTCCTAACGATCCCTTTGCAAGATTCCGCATGGTTTCCTCGTGGCTATTGATTCTTACACATTCTCTATTATGGTGATGGTTTCTACTTCAAGGCAATAGATACTAAGCAAAGTATTTTGATATGTCTAAATGATTAGATTTTTAAGGTTAATCTATTGCTGTACATTTTAATATTAACTAAAGTAGTTTACCTAGAGAATATGACCCATTAGATGTCTTTTTTCAGGAATTTATTAGCATATTAATTAATAGGCACTGGTAAAGAAGCTACATTTCTGTGTATAAAGCCAGGATGTGAATATATTTAACATATTTAAATAAATTATGTTCTTTATCTCAGAGAACACTCAGCACGTTTAACTCCTTTTACAAATATTACATAATATTTTTAAATCATCAATGCTTTGTTTCTTTTAGTTCACTCCTTGGAAATTTTGCCTTGTACAGTACAATAAATTTTTAAAGTAGGTGATTCATGACAGTTCTTTTATGTGAAAAATCTTTTGTGTAAATGCACAGTTTAACAATAAAAGAAAGACACCTTTGTGCTATTTTGTGCTTTTTTGTTTTTAATCCCTTCTCTCATATTGTAAGCAATTCTTTCTTATAATCTGAATGTATTAGATATGCTCTTGAAACTGCTTTATTCCTTAATCCTTTTGTGATCTTAGTTTTAATTAAGTCTTTGTTTTACTATCTAATCTCTCCCACTTACATTTATTATTATAATGAAAATGTTTGGTCTCACACCTGTTTTCTTGTCAAATGATTTTTGTGCTTTCTTGATATTTTCTTCATTTTATAATTTCTGCCAGATGGACTCTTTGAGTGAGTCAAAGAAATATAATAAAAATAGTGGCTTTTGCATTTTGTGCTATTTTAAACCATATGCATCCTATTTTAAATTCTATTCTTTAACATTTAAAATTATTTAACTTCTATGTTGAGTGAGATACATTTATTATGTTCTATTGTGTAGTACACATGGGTAAACATCAGAGTTAGCTAGAAGCAATTCAAAGTGTTAGATGATAATGAAGAATAATTGTGCATATCAGCTAGATCCTTAGCAGAACTGACAAAAGAGAACAACAGAGACAAGTTGAACCTAAGGAATAGTTTGCATTCTTCACACAAGGAAGGTGTATTCATTTTCTATTGCAGCAACAGTAGAAATAATTCTTTACTGTTGCTGCAATAGAAATTGAATACACATGGAATACACAAAGAGGCTTATACCACACAACTTTATGATCTCACAGTTCCTGTAGGTCGGAAGTCATGTGAATAAAAATTTGTAAAGATAAACAAGAGAAAAGCAGAGCTTATTAGCACATATAATACTCCTACAAGTCAGAGAAATGCAGTGACAAGCAAATAAATACCATAGTTGAGAAATCGGGCTTAATGAGGAACAAGAGATACTTGTGAGAAGTGACAAGAAAAGGAAAAGGCTCTGCCCTTCCGTCGGGAACTCGCTGCAGGAAGGTGCATGCATGGAAGAAACACAAGGCAGGCAGAAGTTTCGTTTGTGACAATCCATCTTGGCACCAAATTTCCATAAAATTTAGTGGCCATAAAGCCTCTGCTGAAGGGATGTAAGAAGGACTCCTCGTTTCTCAGAAGCTTCTGCTTCCTGCCAAGGGAGGGAAGTTCTGGGGAGATGTCTTGTTTCAGCATCTGTTGAGCCTCAAATACCTTCAACTCAAAAACAATCCACATGCCAAAGTGGCTTGCTCTGAAGAGGCATATTTTGATCCCTCAGACAGCTCCAGGAAAGAATCTGCTCCCTCCGCCAAGCAGGCTGTTAATGGATATCACGTCCTGTTTCCTTGCTGACTGTCAGATAAAGGTGTTCTCAGCTTGTAGCAACTGCTGCCTTCCTCCAACCACCAGTCAGTGGTGTGGCGTGGGGTCCGTCCGCCTTGCCTCTCGCTGATGGACTGCAAGGGGGGAAAAATCTCCTTCTGTGAATTCACATTATTAGATTCGACGGAAACACATGATCCAAGGCAATCTCTTCATTTCATGATTCATAGCCTTCATCCTACCAGGACAGTACCTTGCTATGCAACCCAACAAGTTTCCAGATTCCAGGAGTTAAGGAAAAACTATTTTTGAAGTCCCTCATTCATCCTACCACAGAAGGCTGGGCCAGTACATGTTAGCTGTTCAACAGGGGATCATGGAGATTTCTGGTCAAAAATCTACTGTGACGATTTTAGGAGAAAATCCTACTCTTTGAAATGAACAAAAGGATTTGTAAATGGTGTAAACAATAACTACAGAAGGAGCTGCATGGAGCTTGGAAAGTCACACACTGAGGAACAGTCTAGGAGGAGTGTGGAAATGATTTCTGTTGGACACCTAAATGGTATCAATGAATGAGGAGGAATAGGACTCTCAAAAGAAGTACAAGAGACATCTTCTGGCTATGGGTGAATTATTGCTATTCCTGCTGACACTAATTGGGTTCGATGCCACAAAATAAGCTATACAGTTTTACATCCAAGTTGTCTCATCCTTCTGACACAGAATTGGTATTTAAGAGCACCCCTATTTTACTAGGAAATGTTCTTTGACCAAAAGTAGATATTCAGACTCTGGTGCTGTCTGTAGCAATCCAGGGTAAGTTAATCAGTCTACATCATGGATGTGTTCTTTGTCCTTATCAGTGCAAGTGTTGGATTCTTCTCTTTCTCTTAGCATCATCCTGAAGAGCTGAGCCCATCCCTGGTGAAGCAGCTAAGGGGGCAGGACCCCAACCCTCCACGTCTATAGTCAGGGTTCAAACACTATCTGGCGAGTTCCATAAAGTCATTACCCTCCTCTGATGGCCAAACAGTCACCGCGTAGCTATGTTTCTCATTCTACCTGTCCAATTTCTCATAAGTTTATCTAGATTTTACTTTTACATTATTCTTTATGTTTTTATTTTATCTGCTCTTTTGAGAATGACTTCTGAATTTATGTTCAATTTTAAGAGATTTATAGTTGCTTTTGTCAATAGCTATCAGTAATTATAGGCAAAGACCCTTATAAAATTGTTTTCTATTCTTCTGCTCTTACTTTGGTAAATATGATGCTATATCCATATATGTTATATCCATCTGCATCCTAAATAAGAATGTAACAATAATGTTTTTTTTTTTTCCTGAAAATTGTTTGGATTCTCAGCATTCCATCAGGTTTTACATAAGAGCATTTAGTGTTTTTCAGAGTGTGTCAGATTCATCACGTTCTCTACTCACAATGTATTCTTTCACTTTACACTGAAACACTCTGGTTTTGTGACCATTAACGCTTTCTGACACAGGTTCCTCTAGCTTAGACTGTCTGGTTCACTCCTTCCCTTAATCTAATCACTATGTTTCTCTTATTCCCAGATTTGAACTATGTTTTCTTTCCGTGATGACACTCAACAGCTCCTCTTTTGTCTCCATTCATATAATACCTATCATCTACTTCGTTGACATCAGCCTGAATTATGTAAGTCTTACACTCTTGTCTCACTGTTTCTGTGAAGCCGACTTCCTCTGGCATATTTTAAATTTTCATGGCCAGTGACTGTTTCTTCTACTTTCACTTCCTTCCCAGAACACGGAATGACATTACATTCACAGCAGCTTCTATGAGTGATATTTCATCTATGGAATAATGACAACAGAGGAGTTCATGTTAGTGTCTCCATTCAGTATTTCCACATAACTTTAAACACAAGAAATTTAAAATGTATGCTTCATTTTCAAATAAATTTATTAAAAATATATGAAAATAACAAGTCTTCTTACTCCCCCTTTTTTTATAAAATAAATTCTTGTGACTCCTGGTACATACTTATATGAAATATTTTTTATTCATTGACACATTAACTAGAATTCTTTTGCCAATTTTTCGACAAAATGGGTAAGAATCACCATATACCCCATGCTATTTTTTTTCTCATTTATGTTTCCTCTTCTCAAGTATTAATACTTTTAGGCATTATTTTTTTTCTTTGTGGTACTGGACATGGAACCCAGGTCCACATGAACACTCATCAGTCTTAAAGGCCACTCACCATATGCTGTTAGAAAGTGGGTTCTGCTCAGAATATGCAGGTCCTTGGGGGCTGTCTTTGCAGGGTGTCTCTCCATTCCTGGATCCTCTCCTTGTCCTCTGCTTCCTGGCCACCATGGGGTGAGCAAATTTTCCTCTACTATGCTCCTCTGCCATGCCACTCTGCTGTGCAGTTGGCTAACCATGGACTGAAACATGATCTAAAATAAACTTCTGCTTTAAATTATGAGTGTTAGGTATTGTGGCTCAGTGACCAGGAAAACACCTGAGACAAAGTACATAGCATTTAACTAATATAAGATATTTCAAGCATAATCATCCACTCAATGGATATTAAAGCTGTTTCTAGATCTTTCTCATTATATACAAAGTTGCAAATGATTAAGTAGAAAATACACATCTTAAACAAAACAAAGTCTCTACAGAGCCTACTTGTCCAGGACAAATGCATTCCTATTCCTATGTCAGGTGTCTGAGTAAACCTACCCCTCCCAAACCAGGATTTTATATTACTTATAGAAAGAAAAGTATGAGAAAAAGGGCAACAGTGTCCTGATTTAATACTGTTTCAACCACAAGCAATTCAACTTTGATTAAAAGTTTGGTTGATGAAAGCAAGGACACTATTTTGAATTCAGTACCAAAACACACTGAAGTAAATAAGTATTTACATATCTGGCATTTGTGACCAAAATTATATTTGCAATACCATTTTGTCAGGGACTGTGGGAGTTAGTGGGCAGGCAAACGTGTGGGTGTCTGAAGGAAGAACGTTCCACACGAAGGTCCAAGGCCAGCACAAAGCCTGCGTGGTGGGTGCAGATGTGGAGAGCTGGAGGAGCAACAACAACACAAAGCTAGCACCACTTGCATAGGGTGAGGAAGAGGAAAAGAGACATGAAATTAAATCAGAGAGGCTGTGTGGGGCCTAAAGGCTATTTATAAAACTTTACCTTTTTCCTGATTGAAATGGGAAGACATTGGAAGGGTTTCAAATGGCAAGTGACTTAATCTCATTTGTATTTTAATAAAGCCACCTGTGGTTTGGGGAACCCACTGAAGGAGGGCCTACTAAAGGACAGACTTTAGGAGGCTGTGATCTAAGTAAGAATGATTGCTGCAAGAGGGTATGAAATTTAAACTGGGCCAGGGCAAAGTGAGGACACCAACACAGAGACCATGGCATGTCTGCTTCATCAGGGAACAGATGTGGGGTCGCCATATTCCTGGTGGTGTCCTGGTGGGTCTCAGAGGCCTGCCATATACCAGATACTGCATATGGTCTCTGGCTGTTTCCTCTCTGGTGCTGTGCTTCACCACTTCCTGGTGGCCAGGACTAATAAACTTTGCTCCTCTGAGTCCTCCTCCCATGATGCTTCTGCCTTTGGAGCTGGCCAATCACAGACTGAAAATTAAAACTCTCCTTTAAATTGTGGGTGTTGGGTATTGTGTCTCAGCAATAGCAACGTTGACTGAATCAGGGAGAACAATCCAAGACAGTTGGGGTACACAGAATGTACCCTACAGTGAGTTCCACCAAGGCAGTGGAGCAAAAGCATCAGAAGAAAAGAGGGAGAAAAATATGGAGTGCTGGAGGGAGCAAGGATGCTTGAAGCTGAGGTTATGGAGATGCAGTTACTGATGATGACAAGAGCTAGACCTCAGCTATGCCTGCAGGAAAAGAACTGAGACAGAGGATAAGATCACTGAGAGAAAAAAGGTTGAGGGACTGAGAGGCCAGAGCAATGAAAGATCGACCTCTATGAACACTGATTTCTCCTGAAATAATGGCCTGAAGGAGTTAGAGAACATACCAGTGAAACTTGAGCTAAAATCTTGAGTTTATTTAAAAGCAAAAGAAGGATTCCATTGCTCGAGACTGATGTGATCCTCATGATTAAACAAATGAACATTCATTTCTTTAGAAATTTCTCTTCTATCTCATGCAGAATGTTAATACATACATATATATATATATATATATATATATATATATATATATATATATGGTGCCACAATTAGGGTCATGATTACAAGAAGTGACCATTGGAGCCAGACAGCCTGGGCTCAGATGTCTTCTGCTATTTATCAGCTGGGTGACCAGGGACGAAATGTTTTAGCTCATCTGTAAATTAGAGAAGATGAGAATACTTCCCTCATGAGGTTGCAGTAAGTCTATTTGAAATAATATATGTAAAGCACATACACCAGAACCTTGCACAGACTAAGTGCCACGTAAGTGTTTGCCATTAATAATGTCACATTCCTCACTTGGATGTCACAGGGCATGTCAAGGAAATAGTCACCAGCTGCATTATAAGTTGGGTAGAGAGAAAGTCGGTAGGGAGCAATTTGTCAATGCCCTTACATAGCAATTCTATTTGTAGGTATTCATCATTTAGCTAAACTCATCCCATTGTTAAACAACATATATACAGAAATGCTCTCGCTATAAATTTATAACAGTAAAAAAGGTTGAGCAAATGTCCATCCACAGAATCTATCCTATGCAGCTTTTTTAAAAAAACTGTCTTAGTGCCCCTTGTGTTGATGGAAATTTCTCCAGAAATGCCATTAAGTGAAAAAAGTTAAGTGCAACATAGTATATATCTTTTGATAGCATTTAATAGACACACATGTCTTTTCTGTGTGTCTATCAGTGAATGTTCTATTTTTGGAATGTTTCAAAGGAAGACTCAGTAGCCTCTCAGAAGGAAAACTGAGTAATTAGTAGCGGTCAGAGATCTTTACATTTTCTTTCATTTTGTTCTTTTGAGACTGGGTCTTCTTACTTAGCTCAGACTGGCCTTGAACTTGAAATCCCCATGCCTCTGCCACCCTCTCCAGTGCTGGAATCACAAGCACATGCTGTCACATTTTTAATTGATGTCCTGTAGTGTCATTTACATCTTGCACTGTGCATATGTTCAAAAAGAATACCTTGAAATTAAGTCTAGCTTTTATAACTTCAATTTCATGTCAAAAGCAAATCACTTCAGCAAATATTTCTTGACAACTTTCCCGCAGGCTCAAGGCCATGGTCAGTACTGCATGGGTGTGTGATGAAGACGAACTGGAGACCTTGTCCTGGAGCCCTTGCTGAGGGGCAAGATGCGCCCACAGAAATAATTGGAGAAGAGCATTAGCAGGGTGAGCCTGAACTAGCGAAGGGCTCCAAATGGGCTCAGAGCCTCACAGCCCTGGCTCGACCTGGGCTTTCAGACTGAAAGCTAATTTATTCAAGATCTCTCCAGAACAGAACCAGTATTTTTACATAGTGCGTGTATTTAATATTTTAAAAGCAAAGAAAAAAAAAAAAGAAAGAAGAAAAGAAAAAGACTCTCCAAGATATCCTTCACATCCCAGCAATGCCAAAGGAGTGCATCTCTCGATGCTTATTTCTGTTCCTTTCTAGTAGCACTACAACTATTTACTTAAACCTAAATTTAGCATGAGGCATCTGGGCAGCTCAGGACACTGGAATAAAATATTAGTAAAAGGTGCCATGGCCCGCAGCTGTTGGTGAGTGTGTTGGAGGCCGGTGTTTCCAACATGTCTTAAGACCATGACACACATGGAAAAGAAAACAAGAAAGAAGTCGCTGAGATTCTGAGAGGGAATTTTGAGAATCAACTAAGAACAGACCCTGACCTTTCTGCTTCTCATCTCTTCTCCTTAATCCCCTGTTCACTGAGTTGCTTCTCTGGTTTGGCTGTCTGTAGCTGCAGTCTGTAGCTGGTGTGTGAACAGAGCACAGTTTCTAATTCCATACCAAAATATAAAATTAACTTAAAAACGACTTTCTATTTCATTTTGTTTGCTCATAAGTTACAAAGCCCTGATAGATATTGGAGGAAAATGAAAGCAATAAGCTCAAAGTCATTCAACTGAGAAAAGTAACTGCTTTGTGCAGCAGAGGTTTCTCAGAAACCTCTAACCTCGGCCGCCAAGCTCAGCCCCACCCTCTCGGTGAAGTCGTCCATTGAAGAGGATGTGCAGCCACGCAGCCTTCCAGGCGGAGGCTATTTCCATGCCAGGTAGAATCCAAAGTGCTACGTTGGGTTTGAGGATAACTCTGGAGTCCAGCTCTGACCAGAGAGGGCCCTGTGGTCTGGACAGCCCATGAGATCCATCAGAGGAATTTGGAGACTGAGGTTTTAGGTTCGTTGTAGGACAGACACAAAAGCCAGTATGGCTATGTGGATGTGGGCCTCCCTCATACCTTTGCTACTGATATAGGAAAAGTGACCTCAGACCTCCAGAGGACATAGAGGAATGAAACTCCCAGCCTACTATATGTCCGGCACGAGTCCGTGTTCTCTAAAATCAAAGAATGAATTTTAGGAAAAACGGAGGTTAAGAACAGAGATATTTATGGAGAGAAAGAAAGCTTCTGTCTGAGAGAGACAGAAGGGGTCCTGAGTGGGTTGCCAGAGACTCTGTCTTTTCTAGTGACTTTTATAGAGTAAAACCCTGATGGGGAAAAGTGGGAACTCACAAGGCAGATGGGCTTGAGGTGGGACAGAGCTGTGGTCAACCAATAAGATTAATTGTTTAGGTAAAATTGACCAAATCAAAGACAAATGGGGAAGCGAGTCACATAGTAAGCAAGCATTCTTATGGATTAAGGGATTGGGATGGTAATTCCTGGCTTCTCAAGATGATCCATACCTAATCCCTAATGGTTATACTTAGGATGTGGTTGCATTTGTTTTGCCTTTTGTCTTGAGATCTGGCCCACAGCAAGAGGTGTCTCTTCCAAGATCACAAGATATCTGGTCCTCTGTACTAGTTCCTTTGAGGGCCTAGCCCTGTCTGACTGCCTATAATATTTCTAACTAACTCAGTTGTCTGTAACACTATGGTTTGAATATAACAGCCTCCCCCAAAACCCATGTGTTACGCATGTGAACCTCAAATGGTGCTATTGGGAAATGGTAGAAATTGACCCAAAGGGGACTGTAGGGCCTCAGTCTCTTCCCTTCTCTGTCTCTTTGTTGTCTGGACTCTAAATGAGTGATTTGCTCCACCATGCAATGCTATCGCCATGAACCTCCTCTGCTAGGAGCCTGTAGTAATGGGATCACCCGATCTTGGGCTGTAAACTCCAGATCTGTGACCCAAAACAAACCTTTAATCATTAAAAGTAAATGCCTGGAGTATTTTATTATAATGATGGGAAGCTGACTATTAGAACCATCCTCAAATGGAAACTGAAAGTGATGTGGGCTCTTGAGAACCTTTGTGAGAATTCCCAGCATGTGTCTAACCCCCAGGTCAGTGACATGCTGAGTACAGAAGCCTGAGACAAAACAGTCAGATCTCAGTTTGGCGTGGTGGCGCACACCTTTAATCCCAGCACTCGGGAGGCTGAGGTAGGCGGAGCACTGTGAGTTCGAGGCCGGCTTGGGCTACAACGTGAGAGTAAGGCCAGCTTGAACTACATAGCACGACCCTGTCTCAAAAAATTTGGGCTGGGAGTTTGGTTCAGTGGCTTAAGCGCCTGCGTGGCAGGCGCAAGGTTGTGAGTTTGATCCTCAGTGCCACAAAAAAAAAAAAAAAAGGTCAGATCTCAAAGAAGTTTGAAAGCACAGGACCTCCAGTTAAGGAAGGTCAGGACTGGGTTTACCAATCTCCGACCATTTTCATCAAGGACCTAGCTTTCAAAAGATTGATGAGGGCATTGGACTCCAGGTCAACCTTCTACACCACCCTCATCCCCTTGTGGGTCGGATCCAGCAAAATAACCTTTTACTTAAGCCTTGGTCTTCACTCAGAACCTCTGGGAGGACCAGGATCTGGCTGGACAGAATTGAAATCACCCATCAGTTTTTTCTCAGAGCATCCATCATTCTCACTTTCTTGGTCTGGACTCTGTTTTAGGTACCCTTTGTGGTAGCCTGTGTTGTTGTTTTATGTTTAGTCATTCATCAAATAATGAGCATTTCAATACTAAGCTGGCTGCAGCTAAGAATTTATACGCAAGCAAGTTAACGATCTACATGTGCTTCTGCCTTCTGCCCTCGAATTAATCTGGTCTTCTGCTGGGACTTTGAGTTCATCTGCACTAGACCCTTGAATGCTCCAGGACTGAGTGTTCCTAGGGTCTCTAAACAGACCCCCATATACTCATCTAAGCCATCTCAGACACATGGACACACACACACACACACACACACACACACACACACACACGCTCACACTGGAACCAGACTTCTAAATGAAGGGAATACACAGGGACACAACTGCATGTGCACTGTTTCAAATGCTAACTAAAGGACTCATTCCTCTCCCACTCCTCGCCCGTGAGTACAGTGCCTCTGTCCTGGTAAGAAGGATACTTATTAATGCTAAGAAAAAAAATGGAGCACTTGTTCTCCTTGAGTTTTCTGATCCCAGATCTGGAAGTTGACAGAGCAGAGCATGACAAGTCCTGCTTCCTCTCCCCCTAGTCCTACTTCACCACCTCCGAAAGGTCAGGAGAGGAGGAGCGATGCCGGAAATGCAGAGACAGCACTGCATTTTTATAAAACTGGCAGGTTGTGTGATTGATAGCACAGTCCACTCAGTGGATTGAAACAGTAAATAAATAAGGCCCCTGTGCCCGAAATTAATACAGCTCCCAAGGGGGCCTTGGTTTCAAGGGCATCATTTATGCTCTGCAGAATCTCGTCAATTAAACAATAAAAATGAAGTAGCAGAGAGCGGGTTCCCAGCGAGTGTTTCCTCAGGGGCGTCCTGTCCACTCCATGCTGTGGCACATGTATGACAGGCTCTCTGTCTTCAGGGAGCCCGGAATCTAGTGGTGAAGGTAAATTAGTACGGAAGAGAGACATAGCGAAGGATACTGCACAAGGCATAATTAGTGCCACCACGTTTTTGAGACCAAGGACAGCTGGGTTCACCAGAAAAGACTTTGTAAGAGGGAAGGGCCATATGTCGACCCTGGGGGCAGGAACAAAGGCCGGCGGCAAGACAAAGAAAGACTGGCTCACCTGAAATGGGACAATGTGGTCTGCTCACGGACTGCGAAGAGGCCAGACCAATCTGGGCAGGCCATGTGCATCACGCTAACAAGCTCACAAGTACCACCTTCAAGTTATGCAAGACAAGAAGGAGAATATGTTGATTTCATGAATCCATAAATACAAAAATTAGAATTCATTATCTTGTAGCTTTCTACACCGTGGCTCTGATAGCCCCATTTTACTATGTCTAGCTGGAGGTTAGGCTTTGGAAGAAAATGTTTATGCGTTACCTTCACGCTCTTCTCATCTATTTTCCATATACAGCATTGCTGGTGTTGATCGGTTGCATAAATCTGTTTTCAATACTTCTAACTACAAAATTGTTGGCCTGAATCTCAAATGCAATATTTTTTGCTCTGTAAAATTAGCAAAAAGTCCAGCTAACTAAAAATACGATCCCAAGATCATGCAGGATTCAGGAAAGAAACAAAACAAAACACAAAAAGGGCAGCAGTCCTTTATGTCACAGTTAAAACAGAACACAGACACACGTTACCTACCCACCTTTTTCCCTTTCTGTCTTAGTAGGAGAAAAATGCTCATCACACTTAAATGCTACTAATAAATGAGGACCTGATAACTTTATGAATATATTCCCAACACGAATATTATCCTAGGACCTACTTGCTTCTTTTTTTTAAATTATAATTATAGGACTGCATTTTCTTGCCAAATGTATAATCTCTGAACTTACTTTTATTTTCCACTGAAATAGATATTTTCCCCTTGCAGAAAAGTCTTCTGCTTATAAAAGCACCAGGCAAAATTTGAAATTAATGAATAAAAAATACCTAGGACTGTGGAGCAGTCCCTAGGGAGCGGGAGCCATCTGGCCATGCGCCCCACAGCCCACCCCACTGCTCGCCAAGTCTGCGTTTCCTGCCGGAGCTCACAGGGGAAGTCGGCCACCCTCGGCTCCACAGGCCAGGGCCGCATGCCTCCCACTGTGTGGCAGAAAAGCAAGTGGAGGTAGGTGCCCTTTGTCCTGTGGCGAGCTGTGATTCACAGAAATCCGGGCCAAGATGCTTCTCCACCATCGTCTGTGATGGAGTGCGCTGAGAACAGCACCTCAGTTCCCAGAGGACAGGCGCCCCCAGGTGAGGGCTGTGCACATATTGGCCCTGCCGGCAAACAGCCCAGATCCACCTCTTCACCAGTCCTCCCAAGTTAGAGGAAAACCCCAAACAGCAAGATAGTTTTAGAACTCTAAAAAGCTTTTGGAAACAAGTGGAGTTCCCTGCTGCAAAGTCCTGTGTGCCCACCACAATCAGGAGCACCCTGTTTATAGCAGAATTATTCATAAGAGCTAAAGCTTGGGGACAGCCATCAACAGATGAATGAATGAAGAAAATGTGCTGTTTATGCACCATGGAGTACTACTCTGCTCTGAAGAAGGATGAACTTGAGTCCCTTGTAGGAAAATGGATGCACCTTGAGACAGTAGAAGAACTTTTATATTTAAAATGTTTCGAAACCCAAATAGGTCAAAAGTCTGCAGAGTTCCTTCTCCTTCTATAAACAGACTTTCTAACCACAAAATGTGCCAAAGGTACAAGTTGTACTCAGCCTGTTTCTGCTTCCTATGTTTGTAAAGTTCCACTCACTCCAAGATCCTCTGCCCTACCTGACAAACAGTGTAAAGATAACTTCCTATACTAGCTCAGGGCTCAGACTTTGTTGTATGCAGTGCCCCTGAGCCCACCAGCAGTAATTAATTTGGTTGTCTCCAGTTCTCCAAGTGTCACTCAGTTTCTTTGCCTCCAGTAAACCTAAAATTGCTGTAACAAGACCATAATGTTAAGGGAAATAAATCAGACACACAAGCTTAAATATCACATGGTTTCCTATATGAGAAAATCAAAATATTAAAAAAATAGCAAAGTAAAAGACCAATAATAGGAAATATGGAGACAGATCTTTTGCAGAAGGCAGGGAGACTGACAGGTGGGGGTGGGTAGAAAAGAGAGGAAGGGGAAAGAAAGGAGCTGAAAAAAAAAGAATTAAAATGTGTTAGGTCCATGTACCAATTCCCCATGAGGAGTATAATCATCATGTTCTGCAAAAATGTGTAGTAAAAATTAGAAATGGAAGACAGTCGACAACAGCCTCTTGTTTTTCTCACCGGGTACCATAGAGTGTAGGTGACATAGTTAGAAGACTGAGGGGCTAATGCTGCTGAGGCCATTCAGGGAAATGGAGCTATCACGGACTTGATTGAGTCATAGCAGGGTTGAGTGCTTGGTGCCTATGTTAGGGGACTCGCAGAGCCTGTCTGAGCGGAGGATGCCTGTTCATTAAGCAGGATACAAAGGTCCGGGTTGCTGTGACTTTTGCAGACAGTATAGTCAAGGAATACAAAGCTTAGAAATTCCTTTTTGGAAAGTAGCTACTCTTGTAATCTTCGTGGCCAGTAATGCTTATATCATTTCCATTTTATCACTAACCCAATATAAAGAAAGGAGAAGATAAGAGACATAACTTGCTTCCTTTTAGAGACCTGCCATCCTACCAGCCGTAGAACCTGGAATATTCTGCTTTGTTGCAGGACATCATTTTTGTTTTTGTTTTTTTTTCTGTTACTACTAGAATCTTCCCTGTCATAGGGCATATTTTCCTTTTTATAGAAGTGAACGCAATGCTACAAAGCTGCTTTTAATCAGAAATAGGCCACTTAGGCAGGAAAACGCTTCTCATTGGGAAATAAAATACTAGGGTTCCATCATTTTGTTACAAGTTGGACAACATGCCAGGAAACGCTTTTGCCCACTTTTTAATCCTTCATTAATCAACTTTTATTCTTCTCATAGTCACATGCAGTCGGTTAAAAGCGGCTAAAGAAAGTGAAAGATGTTTTGAATTGCACCACTGAGTGATAGCTGCATTATTTCATAAATGAATAGTGCCACCTATATTCATGTAATTTATGAATTGAAATGTCATTTGAGCAAAACGTCAGTGTCAGATTTTGCATTTAAAGGCCCGCATTAGCTGTCAGCTAGGAAAAATGCCATACAGGCAAACAGTTCCGCAGTAGCATAGGTGAGGGTATTCACGACTCTGTTTTGCAAGTAGATCTACTACTGTCATCATGAAGATACTTCCTGTAGTTACTTCCTTCTGAATTCAACTAAATCCCCTATGCCCCTTTTTGAGCACAGCCCCATTCATATGAGCCACGCTTAGTAAAGCTTTCATGAGACTTTAGAATTTTCCTCTGTTTTAGTTCCATCTCTAGATGAAATTATCATTATAATTATTTACTGTTAAAGCAATTTTTAAAAATACAATCGAGGCTAAGTAGCACTCCATCTTGCACGGGCACCATGTTTTCTTGATCCATTCATCGGTTGATTGGCGCATAGGTCATTTCCGTCATTTAGCTCTTGTGAATTGTGAAGCTGTCTGTATGGGTGTGCATGCATCCTTGTGATATGATGTCTTTAACTCTTTCAGGAAGGCCCAAGGAGCAGTATGGCTGGAGGAAATGGAAAATTTACTTCTAATTTCTCTGAGGAACTTGGAAGAAAATGACTGGATCTTGAGACCATAGTGCTATGTGAAATAAATCAGATAGGAGTTAAATATCAAACCATTTCTCTAATGTGAGAAACCCAAAATGTAAATAGTTCCAAGAGCAAAATAAAAGACAAATGGCTAGAAATAGGGAAGCAGATTCTGAAGAGGCCAGAAAAAGATCTGGAAAAAGTATGCAGGAAGAGCAAAAATAATCAAGATGTGACGTATCTATGTACCAGTTCCCCAAAATGAAAGTAATAATTCTGCATTACAAGCACACAGTAATAACAAATAAAAATTAAAATAAGAAAAATAAAATAAAATATATTAAAGTATTTAAGATGCAAATATAAAAAGTCTGATGTTAATATTTGAAATCTAAATCTCCATTTCTGTATTACCAGACTTTTCCAAATTAGTGACTATGTATTAAGGATTCTTCTTCCTCTCTGTGACTATAGTGGCCATGGGTACGTGTGTCCACATGCACGTGTGAGCTTGTTGGAGTGGTGGAAGACAAGGCCAAGGAAAAGAAGAGGAGAATATGGGAGCAGGTTTATACCATCCAAAGGGAAAAGCATTAATTTAATGAAGGTTGTTGAACAAAGCAAAATCGAATGAAATGAGAAAAGGAGGATATTTTAAGAACCAGATATTTTACTTCTCACTTATTTATCCAACCAGTGTGTCTACACATTGTTGAAAGTGAAGACTATCAGCCAGCCTGATTCACAATCCTCGCTCTCAAGGACCAAGGCTGGGGGTACAGAAACAAATCAATGAATGCACACTTGGGTCATAAACGAGAGAAATATTTTAAAAGAACTGAACTGTATCGAAGGCATCTTTGACAGAAGGAAGAACCCCTACTTAGTTCACAGAGGGACAGGCTGTGTCAGAAAACTGTCACTGATACTACTTCAGACAATGCGTAAGTGACATCCAAGAGACAATAGCAACAAATGGGCATTTGTAGAACATGAAATGTCACAGCCTAGAGGAATCCTGTGAGGTGTAATTCTCCATGACGCTTCAGAACACTGCAAATGGCTTACACAGAATGTGGAACTATGACAAGAGGTGACTGTAAAAATAAGGCAGGAAAAGGCTTTGTTGAAACAAACACCCACAAAGTGATAAAGCATTCTAGATGTAAAACAAGTATACATAAAAAAAAAAAAAGCAATTGATTGATGCAATGGAAGTATTAGCATCCAAAGAACTTAAATGATGAGAGGAAACCACAGTGAACATACAGTGAGATTAGTCAGGCGCTTGAATACAGACAGCAGTTAATCAGTAACAGCAGACAAGTGGGGTTCCCCTGTAAAGGGTGGGGATGATGGCAAGAAAGAATGCACCCCATATTTAAAGGGGCAGCACTACTGGCATAAGCCAATTGTTCCTGTATTTGAACGCATTTCCGGAATTGTCTCACATCTTAACTCATAAAGAAAAGCACAGAATTGGTATTGTTACTCACATTTCCTCAATTTTAGATGTTGGCAACTGGACCATGTGTTTGCGTGTGTGTTTGTGCATGTGTTTACGTGTGTGTGTGTACACACATGTATTCACTCCATTGTGAGTCGTGTCTGCCTGTGGGTCCTCTGCTCCCATTTAATATTCTCTAGTATATGCAGGAGAATTCGAGTGGATATTATACTAACAGGCCATCTTGGTCCATTCCTGCTGCTATACCAAAATACCTTAGGGTGGAAATTTTATGAATAATACAACTTTGTTCCTCCCAGCTCTGGAGTCTGGGAGCAGCAGGTTTGGTAGCATGTAAGGGCTGCTCTTTTCTGCTTCAAAAGCAGCCCCAAGTTCTTGTGTCGTTGTGTGGTAGAAACTGTATCCTCACAGTGTGAAAGGGAAAAAGGGTTGAAATCCCTCCCTCACCCCCTTGTAAAGACACTAAAATAATGGCGAGTATGGAGCCTTTGTGAGCAAATCATTCTCTAAAGGCTCAGCTCAAATACTGTTACACTGGGGATTCAGTTTCAACATAATTTTGGAGGAACACAGATATTCAGGCCACGGCATGGACCATGAGTTTTAGTCCTGTGAAACTAATTGTGAGGTAGAACATAAAGAAGATTAACAAAACTCTACCTAACTCACATACACGTAGAATGTGATCTATTGTGTCCTTAACAGGATACTAGCAACTAAGTTTGGAAATCTTTGGGAGCAAAACCACAAGGTTAACCAGGTTAATATGACTTTGCTTCCCATCGACACTACTTGAGCACATTATGAGGTCCCTGGCTATCCTCAAAGGTCAGTGAAATGCACGTCCATGCCAAACAAATTAAATGCGTTTTCGTCAATTTTCATGGCCAAGTGAATGTTTTCCTTTCAGATGACTCTGCTGGAGAAGGCTGAGCAATTCCAGTGGGCCCTGGGCAGTGAGCCCCTCCAACTGCTCCCATACATGCGACAGTAATAGCAGCCATTTCTCCACTTGCAGCGTCGGTTTCTCGAATGTCCAATCCTGAGACGGCCCGGGTTTTACTTGTGATTTTCCAACAAATAACGATGCAGTGGGACACACTGCTTTGTAATTGAATTTCAAACATTTAAACTTCAAGGTAGTAGACACCTATTGATGGTCAATTACTACTCTCTTAAGTAATTGTTCAGCTGATAGAAAGCATTGTGAACTCGGCACATGTGCAGAAAGGTTTATGAAAGAGTGGTTAAGCAGCGAGATAGTGTGGTCGGTCCCGCCCTAAAGTAAAAATATGCATGAGATTGTATTTTATTATGGTTTTTTGCATCTTTTTCTTGCACATTTAGGGATTCATATAACTCAGGAAGCATGTAATGAATATAAATTATTTGTACTGGGAAAAACAAAATGGAAAGAGAGGGAAAATAATTTGTAGAATAAGTATTGGTTTAATCTATGAAATTGCAGACATAGATATCTGGGGATGGCTACTCTGAAAGATGAAAGTAAGAAAGGAAAAATGTAAATGATCCGCTTTCATCTATCTTTAGAAAAAAAGAGTTCAGATAATACTACGGTATGTCAAGGTCTATTTCAGCACATAAATAGCTGGAAAACTTTTTTTAAAAACTGCCTTCTTGTCTTTGGATGTAATAAGGAAAGAATGGCCAGGCAGAGCCCTAAGATGGTAAATTCTGTTGATGTCAAACTTCTAAGAAAACAAAAGCAATAAAATCTAGGAAAAAGGAAGAAACTTAAGGGCATACACTTTACAGCATTATGATAGCTATGATACATTAGTTTTAAACTTGAGCTATAGCAACTGTGAGTATATGTGCTGAAATACAATTTTCAGGGCACTAGAAAATAACATTTAAGTCAATGTTATGAAATTACCTTGATGTTCAACAGCAGTAGTAACAATAACAACAAAAATATGGAAGAATAAGTAACTAAAACTATGTTACAGTCAGCGAATCTGGAAAATTAGGAAGTCTAGAAGTGGAGGAAACGTTGGTCCCTTTGGACACTACGATATTCATTATTAATACTTAGTGTTCCTTTGATAAAGTGAGCAGTTCATTATGACTACAATGATGCTTGGTAAGAAACAGAAGGATTGAGAATAAAACTTGATTCTTTAGAAACTGCAAATGATGCTTCTGATACTCCCACCCGCCAAATAGGTCCTTAGTGTGCCTAATGCAGAGATAAATAATGCTAAGTAGGTTACCACTACAGTGTTCTTGTCACAATTAAGGGACTCCTCCAGGGAGAAAACCAGATATCAGGCAAAAGCCCATGGTACCTGAAATTGAACATTAAATTGAGTCGGATCTTCTCGACTGCCTAAACCGCATTTTGTAAAGCATAACATTGGAAACATCAGAATAACATCAAAGATAGTTTGGATACTCTAGGGTTTAGTGTTTTAGCTGCTTGGAAGAAATAAGTAAACAATTTAAATAATGTGAGGACGTGGCTTATTAAGAAAAAGACTTGGTAGAAAAAACAAGTATGCACCTTAGTCAGCAAGTCCTTTACTGTCTCTTGACCATATATAGGTAATAAACCACAGCCTGTAGTCCTCCTTCTCTCCCAAATTTTTAAGTCTCCCTCATTCAGCGTCACATGCCCATGTAATTAACACATCCTTCACTGTCTTCCAACCCACTAACGATTTTTAAAGGATTTTTAGTTAACGCGATCAACCACTGTGTAACACCAAGTTGCACACCATATGTTCTCCCAAGTACCATTTATTATTATTTTTATTTATTCTGATCCTGGATATAGATACAGCCATGCTTCTGCATGAATCTCAAAGGTCAGGAAATGAGTTTCTCTTGTTCTCACTGATGAGAGTCAGAGCCAAGCGAGGTTCAGTGATCTTTACAGGATCAATGATTGCTCTGGATATTTACTGCAGAATCTCAGCCTCGCTATTAACCACTCCCCCTGCAAAACCCTCATTTGTACTTGGAAAAGAGTACAGCTGTACACAAGCAAAACTAGGATGAAAAATGTATTTTGCAGAGGGAGCTTTTCTTCAACCTTCTTACCACCGGTTCAAAAATAATGACATTCATGATTTTGAAATTTAAAGGACTTGCACTTGAAATAAGAATTTACACAATCCAATAATTATAGGGCCAGATGAGTTACTCAAATGAGTGCAGGACAGGATGGCACAGTAGAAAATATGGGGGCTTCATCTGAGTGCACAGGATGCTGTTTTTAAAATTATTTGAATTCCCAAAAGTCACACAAGGAAGGGGAAGGAGAGGGAGAGGAGCTCCGTGAGCTCGAAACCAGCTTTCATCCGAGGTCACCATTCATAACGTTTTCATTCACACAGGAGGAACCATGCTATCAGTAAGTTAGATGCTTTTAATCTGTTTTAAAGGGAAAAAGTAGAAGTTATACACTGACCTCATGTCACACACGAAAATGCTTCCAAATGTTTTCAGCACGAAAGCATTTAGGTCAACAGAGTGCAAGATGTCTGTGCTTTGATACACACCCTCTGATCTGGATATATAGGAAAAAATATATATAAAGAAAAAAGCAAAGGGATATAACAAGATCAAAAGTAAAAATGAAACTTTAAAAAAAAATCCAAGACAGATTTAAGACACTGAGTGAGTCCCAAAACCACTGGCCACTGAGCTTCCTAAAGCAGGCAGTGCTGGCCATGACTCAGCATCTATGAGTCAGGGAGAAAAGAACCTGTTCCAGGTGAGGCTGGGAGCATTGCTTCAAGTTATAGATCGGAAAGAGTGTTCTGTGGCCTGCCCCTCCCGTGAGGACACTTAACAATGACCACAACAGACCACTCACATTTCCTAGGGTTGCCATTTCTTTCCTTTTTAATCTTTTTCTTTGGTACCACGGATCAAACTTACAACCTCATGCTTGCCAAGCAGATGCTTATGCTGCTGAGCTAATTCCCCGGCCCATGAGGTTGCCATTTCTATGCAACAACATATGTCAGAAGGCAATGAATGGGGACCCTGAGCGTAATCAAATAATAAATCAAGAGACCTGAAGGGTTACTCATGTGAGTTTCCATTTCTTTCATTGTCACTGCAGGGAAGGGGGTTTAAACATAATTTTAAGACCCAGCTCTGATCTGTGAGTGGAGATGGAAGCAACTTTAAACTCCAGGTCAGACAGAACCAGAGAACAGAGGATCTTGCAAAATATTTCATTACTGTTATATAGACCATCTGCTGTAGTTTTCTTTCAAGGAAATCAGAAATTAAAAACAAACATGGAGTATACATGCATGCATAAACATACAAAGAATTAAGATGTGTTACATACATGTACCAACTCCCCACAAGGAATGTAATCATACACTACAGACATATACTAGTAAAGAAAATTTTAAAATGTTTTCTAAAGTTGGGGCCTGGTATATAGATCAGCAGCACAGCATCTGGCTGGTAGGCACAAGGCCCTGAGTTCAAGTCCTGACACTTAAAAAAAAAAAAAAAGATCAGTAAGTTGCCCCTGGCATAAAGGGAAAGTCATGTTGGAAAATATAAAACACTTACAAACAAGTAACAATGAAAGTATTAAAAAGCAAAACTTAAGAGATCCAGGGATGAGTAATCTGAGAATAGAAATATATAAACTTAACTTTATGTATGTGAAAAAGAAAGTACTTCAAAACTAAATGACTTTTGCAAAAAATTCTAAATTGATTACCATTCAATGGAAAAACCTAGAACGAAAAGACTAAATAAATTTTCAGGAAGTAGAAGCTAGAAAATAATAGAGTCAAGAACAGGTACTAGTGAAATTACCAAAAAGAAAAAAAGGAAAGATTGAAGAATTATAAACCTAATTGCTAAAAAAACAAGACAGAGAAACACCCATTAAAATCAACAATTAAAATATAACAAGAAACAAACTTTATTAGCAAAGAAAAAGAGAAACAATTATAAATATACAGCATATATACATATAAAGCAAGATATAAAATGAAGTTAAATTTAGAATCCAATCTGATATACTGTATATATACATATATATGCCAAAAAATTCTAAATAATATATTACCTAAATGAACAAATTTGCAAGTAAAATAATACATTATAAACTATTTCTTCTTATTCAAGGAATACAACAGTGGTTCAATGAAAAAACTATTAAGAATTTTACTAACAATGATTAAAGGAAAAAATCATAAAAGTAGATAAACAACAGCTTTTTTATAAAATTGCAATAGTTATGATAAAAAAATAGGTTTGGAAAACAAATGTAGATGGTAATTTCTCTACTGAATTGTAAGTCTTAACCAATGCAATATATTGGAAATGAAGCAGCAAAATTATTTATGTAGAGTATCAGTGTGATAATTTTGAATTTTTAGTTATAGATTTCTGAGATTATTCAGGACACACGTCACAAGAAACAAAAATTAAACAGGTTCAAGTTTACCTAATCAACCTAAGAAAAGACTAAAAGCCTTTTATTAAAGACCATAGACATTGGCTTGAATAAATACATGCATACTCATAGCTGGGAAATCTTAAAATTGCAAAGATGTCAAAGGTTCCCTTGATTCTCAATTTTATGCACACTAATTTTATACAAATCTGTAATGACCATGTGAAGTTATAATTGTTTGAGCAAGATTAGCCAGCAAAGCCCTAGTCCTCACATTTCATCAGAAATCCTCAAGTTCTCCTCCTGAGCTGTCAACTGAATCTGTTTGTTTCTACCGGTTTCCAATTGTGGCTGCCCATTCACAATACTCACTGTGTTACCCAAGTCACCTGACCCTGGAGATTTCCGGTTCTGTTTCCTACTACAGCATTAGCTAGTGCTGAACTCCTCTGGCTCCTAGCCTGGATAACTCCTCTCAGTTTCTCAGGAATCAACCTCATAAGCATGGCTAGTATATAGTTACAATTCCTGTTCCACAAACCAGTACTTGACCTTGTCCATCAAATGACTCCTTCCTTAGACTAGTTTCCCTGTCTTATATCCAAAACCATTCAAGGGAAAGAAAATTGAAAGCATAAAATACTTCAGGTCTACTGACATATGTGTCATGATGGGTGTGAAACTCTCCACAATTTTTTTTTAACCTCTGGAAATAAGATTTTCAGGCCAAAATAATGAATCACGGAGGTGCCATTTCTAGAAATCTAGTCATTTCTACCTAGGAGATTGGTCAACTTCAGGAAGTAATGAATAGGTTACCAAGAGGGAAGGTAAAACATGAATGAATTGAAGTCTTGTGAGCTTTTGATGAGTAAAACCCTTTTTTAAAAAACAGAAAAATAACCTTGGGTAATTTTTAACATATAAAATCTTGCTTCTTTCAAAACTAAAAAGCAATTGAACACACTGTTCTTCAAATTTTTTGTTAGGAAAAAAAAAACCTCAGTAGTTGTTACAATTTATGAGGCTATTTTAAAAACACATTGTACATGTGAAGCTGTAAATTTAACTGTCAAACATTTTAATTAAAAAGAACTTAAGCAGGTTAAATAATTTGTTCACTCTGACTTAGTTTTTGGCATGACTTTATTAGATGTGAAAAAGAAGAATGCAATTTTGAAAGCACCTTCTGTACAAGAACTATTTTAAAATGATCTTCAACAGCTCCACATTTGTAAGTCTAAGAAAAAGAATAAGATGTATTTCCATGATCCAGGTATCTTGAGAACAGAAAGTTTCATTTGTTCCTGATAAAATGAGGTGCTAGAATAAAGCCAATTTCAGGGCTTCCTCAGTGACCACAGTCACAGAGACCACTGGGTCCCAAGACCTCACGGTCACCTCAGCCGGAGATTTCTGTTGTCTTTGCCTTTCCTTGAGCTCAACCAGCTCTACCCTCCCTTAGCTTCCTCTCAGCCCACCAGAACTTCCAATTTTGGCTCCCACTAGTGCAGAAAGTTTCCAATATTTTAGACACTTGGTCAAAACAAATCAAAGTTATTTTTGTTTCCCTTTGTACAATGCTTGTGCTCTGTCCCTATGCCAACCCCGTGGGTAATCAAACACATTTAGACAGTTTTTCTAGCACGATTCCTACATCTTAGACATAATTGCTTCTTCTCTATGTTTGTTCTGGATTTATTATTTTGATTCAGTTTAGCATGAGCTTGTTAATATCGATATCAGGAGACAAGAGACAGAGAGGAGGACTTAGCTCTCCTTCACTTTGGGTTATATAGTTTTTGTGGTGGTAGAGAGAATTCTCAACAATATGATCTGAGTGACCTTATCTGTGGAACAGTGTTATGCATTTAGTACTCCATTTAAAATTAGTGGGGCTATCGTGAGTGTGGTGCTTAAGTTTGTGTCAGCTTAACTGGGTCTTTTGTTGCCAAACACCTGACTTAACTGATTTATTTTTGGGTGTGCCTGTGAGGGAATTTCTGCATGGCGGTAACACTGGAATTGGTAGACTGAGTAAAGCACGTTGTCCCTCCAGGTGAATGAGCCTCATTAAAAACCTGAATAAAACAAAAGCCCTGAGTAAGAAAGAATTCTTTTTCCCAAGTGTCTTCCATCTGAAGCACCAAACTTCTACCTTCCGATGTGGACTGGAACTGATACCTTTGGCTGCTCTGAATCCCTGGCCTTTGGGTTCAAGCTAGAGTCTATTCCATCAGTCTCCTGGCTGTCCATCCTTCTGGCTGCGAATCTTGGAGTTCTCAGCACTTAAAATTATGTGAGCAATCCTACACACACACACACACACACACACACACACACACACAGAGGTGTAGGTGTCGATTCTGTTTCTCTAGAGAATCCACCCTCATAGAGTAAGGTTTATTCATTCCACAAATCATGACCAAGTATTCACCATCAGTCTGGCAGCATTCTAGGCAGCAAGAATTAGGACTGGGACGAGCCTGCTCCATACTCTTTCCTTTGAAATGAAGATGGTCTGCCAGTTACCTTTCTCTATAACTTCTACTAAAGAACAAATGGGCATTTGTCCATTCGGTAAACTACTATATCTATCAGTATCTATTGTGATGGGAATGTCTAGGAGCTGGAGATTCAGAGATCCAGGAAAATAAGTATTCATGTGTTTAAAATGTCATGGGGGAAAAAGATGACAGACAAGAAAAATAAGATACATACTTGTTGGGAAACAGTTCTTCATAGTTCTCTTATATTTCTGCACTTTTTGTGATCCAAAGCATTGAGTTCCTTTTCTATGAACTATTTTCTCAGCTATATTTATACAATGAAAAACCTTGGATAATATCGTCTTACTCCAGAGCGTGATCAAGTTTATTTACAGTCTTGGAAGATAATAAATATTAATAATGTATATCATTATACATAGCATGATCAAACAATATGGAGAATTTTTAAACTTTTAAAGACTATTATGGTAGAAGTCACATGATCATTAATATTCCTCAAAACACTCCCAAATTTCCTTTGACTTGCATTTTTCAAGAGTAGCATTCAGGGTAGCTTTGGTTATACTTCATAAAGACACTTCTGAAAAAGGAATTCCAGAACTGCTTCAGAAATTGACAAGAATGATGAATAAATGTGTTCAAAACGAGAGGGAACATTTTGACTGGGATTAATAGCACCATGTATTCCACTGCAGTAATAATTTTTAATTAACGGATTCATGGTATATCTTGATCACATTTTGTATCACTATATGTCTAGGAATAGGTTTTAGAGATGGGAAGTAACTAGGTATTCATCAGAGGAGTGACAAAATTTAATAAGTACTACGTGGTGAATTACTTTGGCTTCTTAACTGAAAGCAGTTCAAAGGAGACAAGGGAAAAAGACACACAAGATAGGTAAAAAAGGAGTAGACAACTACAAGCAGAGTGTTTTCTTGAGTGAGAGGTACAGATAAAAGCAGGAAGTATTTATATAAAAGCATTTTTTCTTTTTATATTTGAAATCCTATCTGGCATGCCAATTTTCTCAGTAACATTCTCCATTAATTCACTGAACTATAATTGTATAACCCTAATTAGTGCTAAGAATTCATTAAGCAATAAAAATTTCCTCTCAACTTAGAAGTGCACATGTCCTACATGAGAAATTAAGAAAAAAATTAATTTAGATTATGCCAAGTTAGAATCAATTAATTGGTAGCTTGAAAGAGGTATTGAGAATTTTAATGTTTTCTGATGCATCATGAAGCAAATAAAATTTAGACAGAGTGTTTTTCATTCCTACTAATACATGTCAGTATACAAGCCCTTCCACTTAGAAAAAGACTTTACTTAACACTTAAAAAAGGTCAATCGTGGCTGAGCACCCAAATCACTGTCTTCTAGGTTCTTGCTTTCAAAGAAGTCATCTCAATCATGCAGAGATGAAATTTCGCAAATTTTGCTTAAAAAAAATTCTGACTCAGTGACACAATTAACCTCTAATCCTCTCATAGGAAACTTTATATGAAGGCAAAGGATGGAAAACAGGAGACCTTTCATGATAACAAAGCAATGTAAACTGTAAGTAAAATTAGGGAGAAAAAGTGGCTATCTACTTTTATACATTTTTCCACCATTCACCTCTTTGTAATGTCCTAAGGAGGTCCACTGCGGATCTGGGAGCACCACTGTAGTTCTCTCATCAGAGAACATTTGCAGCTGAAATCCTCCTAGCAAACATAACCCATTTTTGTTAGCTAGAAAATGCCATGGATTCTTAATAAACTTACCTTTAAAAATGTCCCAAGTCTTAGATGAATTTTTTTAATGCTTGTCCTTCATTTATCCATTCACCTACCCTTCCATGCATTGTGCATCTTTATATAGTGCCCAGTGTTAGCAGACATAGTAACAAGCATAAAAAATGCCAAGTTATCTGGGATGTCATTTTTGAAGAAAAAGAATCTATATGCTAAAAAAAGAGCATATTCCATAATCATTTCACCATTACACATGCTGCAATAAGGGTTCATTCCAAAAAATTAGAAAGGAAACTTCTAAGTAAAATGCTGGTAAGTACCATAATTATCCTGGTACCAAATATATCCAAACTCATACTCAGTGTAGATGCCTTCTCCTTGAAGGCATAATTCTCTATGTCCACTTTATAATAAATTCTACCTGTACTTCTGCAAAAAAAAAAAAAATAGAAAGTAGAAGAAACAGTAAACCTGGATTTGATGGAGGAAAAGTGACTAAGTGACTATCAATTTGCATAGTTAGGGATGAATAGGATTTATTTTGAGGAAGAATAGGAAAAGGTAAGAGCTTCAGAACACAACTTCCTCTATTCTGTTTTGGTATCTCTTTTGTAGGCACAAGCGCTTTAATACATTCTCCTGCATAGCTGCTTCTGAAATCTATGCTGCAGGGTTTACAATGATTGTAATGCATATATGAAAACAATATTTCATCTGCACAATGCATGGTGTTTAAGGCATGCAGTTGTATTCAAGACTTTCACTGCCCAACTTCTCAAGCATAATGGGAAACGGCCAACCCAGAATGGCACCCAACCAGGAACAGTACCCTTCCTAGGTTCAGGATGTCTTCTCCCAACTCAGCTGCAACCTTGCTTTAGAATATCGCTACATACATGAAATCTAAATACAAGCATGCTAATTCATGATGGTGTACATTTGGCACTCCTGGGAGGGAAACTGATTTAACAGAAGTGGCAGGAAACCTTCTGGGGCTCAAGGAATGAAAATATTCTATCATTTAGATAGTGGTTACAGACATACGTGCAATTACAAAACTCACCAGACAACAGTGATTTTACTTTAGTTTTACCTTAGTAATACAAAGTAATAAAGGACATCATCGCATCTTCTTCAAATTAAATTTTCCATTCATGGTACTCATCAGAGGGTAAGAAAGTATTTCACCCAAACTACAGAAACAGCCTTTGTAATTTGTGATAGCTCACTAATAAATCCTGGTACCATTGACAGACTTTGGCTGCAGATTTGCTTTCACTTTAACAAACTATCTGGTTTTTATTGACTTTTTATTTTAAAGAGAAATAACAATAAAAACAATAGTACAGAGATTTAAAACTAGATAAATGGTGATTAACAATGGGTAATACATTGCATATTGTTATCTTCAAAGTAGTTGCTCAGATTATGAGAAACAGGCAGGAAAAATAGATCAAACAATATAAGCATAAACTATTCTTTTCAATGAACTAATAGAAATTAGCAGTATAATTATCCTAGCTATCATATATATGTGTATATATAAGCATATATTCTTTTTCTTTTCCCTTTCTTCTCTTTGCCTTTCCCCCATCCCAGTTGTTCTTTCCTTTTGAGCAATTTCTCCCCCTTTTACAATATCTATTGTACGTATTGAATCTTATTTACTCTTTCGGTTTCTTACACTAGGGAGACAATACAGGGTTTACACATGTGAGTTTGATTTAGTTCATTTATAAGTATTGTCTCAAGTTGCATTCATTTACCTATATCTGGGTCAAATGATATCTCTAATCCTAGTTTTTTGAGGAATCTCCACACTGTTTTCCACAGTGGTTGCACCAGTCTACACTCCCACCAACAGTGGAGAAGAGTTCCTTTTTCTCCACAGCCCCGCCAGCATTTGTTATTGGCCGATTTTTTGATGATAGCCATTCTTTTTGGATTAAGATGGAATCTCAGTGTTTTAATTTGCATTTGTCAAATGACCAATGCTGTTGAACATTATCTCATATATTTATTTGCCATTTGTACTTCTTCATCTGAGAAGTGTGTATTCATCTCAGATGTCCATTTTTAGATTTGGTCTTTAAATCTGGGAGGTCTGATTTTTTTCAATTCTTTATATGTTCTAGGTATAAGTCCATTGAGGTACAATCAAGATATATCATGTACAGGTACAGATTTCCTATAATGAATATGATATATATATATATATACATATATATATATGTATGTATATATACATATATAAATTGTACCAATAAACTTAGTAAAAACATTTTTTAAAATAATGTAACAGAAAGTGAGACTGGTTACAAGCCCAGGGAGCTGAGGGTGGGAAATCTTTCTGTTACCCCTTTAACAAAGCAGCAATGCTTCCTGTGAATTCACATTTATATTTCCAGATGGATCGCATTTACGCCCTCTTCAAAAATCAGCTTCTTGAGGGAGCTTCTAAATTGCTCTGAAAACGTGTATGATCCTGGACTGTTCATAGAGCTCTAGGAACGCAAAGTGTCTAATACAAGCTTTGCTTTTGTATGATCATTTCTGACCACTACACTATGCACCTCAGGGACTTCGCTCGCAAATTCTAGAATGTTATTTAACTTAAAGATAAATGAAACCCTTTAAAAGAGAGCACAGAGGCTGCTTTCTGAAGCTCAGGTCATACTTTGTTCTTGGGTGCAACTCAATCCACAGAAAGATTATTGACAACCACTCCAGCCTCTGAGGCCCCTCTCACCACCAGGTACATGCACACCCCAAATGGTCCCTTTGTGAAGCGGGGGAGATGGAGAAGGAGGAACAGTACGTTCAGTCGTTCTACAACCTCTGGGTTAAAAGTTCACCTTTGGTCCAAATGTAAGAATGTTTGTGCCTATTCTATACAGTTGTGAAACTGAGAGCAAATGAATGTTGTTGAAGGAAATGTCATATTTTAGAACTTGAATTTCATAGCTTAAATTTTTGCAGCTTCCTTGTGATGAAAAATGACTTGATGCTCTAAGCTACGTTTGCAGAGTCAGTCTGTTATCAACTCGGAAAGTGTTTCCAATGGGTGACTGGCCAAATAAGCCTGCACAGAGAGACAGAAATGGTGATACAGAATTGCAATAAAACAAATAGTACATTTATGTACTGTATTAGGAACTATTTTTGTATGTGAGGAATGAAAACTTTATAAAATTTCTTTTGCTGCCATACCTGATATAAATGAAACTCACTGTAGAATTGAATTATTGGGTAATGGTTTTTGAGCTTCAAGTTAGCCATGTCAGCATGAGTCAGCAGATAGGTATGTAGAAGGAAAATGGGGTAGAAAATGCTTAGTCAGGGTTTCTAGAACATTATCAATACTTGGGGCTGGATAATTCTTTGTTTTGAGGGTTGCCTTGTGCATTTGAGTATGTCTAGAAGCATCTCTATGGTCTAGCCAAAAAATCTCAGTTGCACCCTCTACTCTGTAATTGTGACAACCGAGCATACCTCTAAGTATCCATGATGAGAGATAGGAGAGCCAAAACCAACCCCTGTGGAGAAGGCTTGTCATAAGTCAAAACCATTCTACAAAATCCCAAACATGTGGCAAACAATCAATTAAATACAAAAACCATACAAGCCTTAACACAAAACAGTGTCCCAAACACACAAAATTTTTGTTGTGAGAAATGTTAACAGTGGTTAATAAACAATCTACTGCCTATGTTCTACCCAGTATGTGTGACTTAGTACATGGATTTTCAGTTTTACACAGCTCTTTCTTTTTCTGAATGACCAAATCTGAGTTCTTAGAAAAGCATTTTCTCAACTTTTCTTTAATTTATAAGAAAAATGAAAGCTGCTTACATTTTGGCTTACCTAATTCTCTGAAAACATCGATAATACTAGACATGTAAAATGCGATTTTTTTGTCTCATAAAAAAGCAATGCATTAAAATTTTCCTTTCTAGAACAAAAGAGAAGCAATCAACTCTGTCTGCCTATATATTTTGAGTTCAGTTTTAAGCCTCACTCGAATTTCAAATTTACCTATTTTTGTTGTCATTATTTGGTTGTCAGATTTCTAATTAATTCCCGTGAAGTCCCAGAAGTTCTCTCTAAACTGTCCTTATGTTGCACCTCAGAAGCCAGTGCTGGCTAAAGAAAACTAACACATAAGTAGTAGAGGGAAAATCTAAAAGGAATTTATGAAGAAGAATGTGAAGGAAAATATTAAGCTACCTGCTGGCATGCTTCAAAGCCTATCAAAAGCTCCAAGCCTTTGAGAACTCCTAGAACAAAACACTCCCAGAAAGACTGATGTGGGTGTACATTTTCTCACTGAGAAGTTTCCTAATAAGAATCCTTTTGTGAATGTTCCTTGTTATTTTCTTGTAGAAGAGAATTGAGGCATTGCCCAAAAATTAAGGGAGTACTTATCATCCCAAGCTGCTGATTCTCTTAGCAGAAAAGAAAAAGCCTGGCTCCTCTAAAATGTACACCTTCCAGGTGAGTAGGAGGATAGAAAAACTCACTTCTAATCTGCATTTAGGAGAAAGAAAGTCTTAGGGAACGGTGCATGCTTAGTTTGTGTTGGTACCTGTACTCCTGAACTTTAGTTTATAGATATTTCTGGGCAGAAGAAAAATGTTTCTTTCCGGAACACAACCAGCAAGACTTTGCAGTTGAGCACACTCATTAGAGTGGTGTCTTTCATGGCACTTTTACTTTTTTCATACTTTATCAACATAAACACTATAATTTTTAATATGTTAAAATTTAATGGGACTATTATGAGGGCTGGCAATAAAGACATATGTTTCACTAAAACAAAAATAAAGTTAATAAGGTGAATTGGCAACTAGTGGTCAACTCGTAATACTAGTTGAACTGGTGCTGAGCGTGGAGGGCCCACCTGAGGACTGTTGCCAACATAAAAAGGAGAATTGGAGAGGAAGAGGTGTTGTTGGTTCTCCTGGTTGTTGTTGGTTCTCCTAGAGGAGCTTGCAGAGCTTCTTTCCTGATATGAATTTGACTGTTCTCATCATCAGAGGAGCTCAGGACCTTGTTGCACTAAGAATGGCTGTGGTTCACTTTGAGGGAGCACTGGTCCCTACTTTACCACTTCCTGCCTCCAGAGGGGAAGATGTGTGCTGTTCAGTCTCCTGGAGAAGCTTGTCACTCTGGCTTCCTGATATGAACTCAGCTCTTCTCACCTTTGGAGGAGCTCGGGACCTCTTTGTCGCTGAGGATGGCTGTGGTACTTTTTGGGGGAGCCCTGGTCCTTACTTTGAGCATCACTTCCTGGCTCCAGTGCAGAATTCTCAGCCTACTGGCACAGATCCTTCATCCCACTGACACAGACTTTCCAGCTCCCACTGCTGACCTTTGGGCCTTCCCAGTGCAGATCCGTGAAACAGTGTCACGAGCTCTAGGTCTTCGGCTGGACTCATGCAGGACATTGCCACGGGATCTTGGCTCTCTGCTGGATTCTTTGTGGTCTTTAGTGTGTGGACAGATTTCTTGCACTTCTTGTGTTTGACTCTTTGGGTGACTATTATAAAATAACACTATAGATTATGTTCCTGTATTAAATTGCTTTCTTTGAAAACCCTGACTACAAGAATTAACATAATAACTGAGTGATTAAAAATGATGATGGTTATGTGAAGGGTAAATTATCTGAAATTAAAATCGATTTCTTAAAAAACAATATTCACACATAACATACAAGAAGACTTGTACCTATGTAATCCTTAAAAATGAGTAAGAGGTGAATGCAATTCTTGGAATTAAAAATACTTTGAGCCATCCTTATCATATGAGGATTATGTTATCACTAATTAAGGAAATACCTTGATGTTTACATAGTTTTGTTATCTTGTCTTCTGTTTCGGAACCTACCAACAAGTAGACTTAAATGTGTCCTTTTGAAATATCGTTTGTTTTTAAACACTTTCCCACTAGTTTTGTTACACACATTTTCAGTGTCCTATCATGTCTTTTATTGACCTGACAGCTTGACTGTAATGTAACTTTGGAAAGGAAAAAAGTGTTGCTTTTGTTGGTGTGTTTTATTTTGGTGTTTTAGTATGCATGCATGGGTGGGAGGAAGCAGAAGAGATTTTTAACTGTTTGCTATTGGTTGGCTTCCTGGGTTTCCAGATTCTGTTAATAGTGTGCCTCCTCCACTACTAGCCAAGCAAGCCCAGAACATCCAGGTCATTAATGTTAAAGAAGTAGCCATTAAAAGGAGTACTTTTCATAACCGTATTTACTCTGCTATGTTGTCTTAACTTGCCTGGCCTCAATCTGTGTGTACAGAGCTTAAGGACACGGCTTACATTCAGACTCCCATGTGCTCTCACACACTTCATCATCTTGTTCTGTATGCTGTGGTTTCTTGTTTGGAGACATTAGCTAAAAACAAACTGAGTACATTTGTAAAATTCTTTCTCAGCAGCAAAATCCCTTCTCTATCACTTCAATATCCCATCTTTAACCGATTGCCAAATTGCTTAAAAATTTTACCTCTAAAATGCCTTTACTATTTTCTCCAATTTCTACTTCAAATGCTGTTTTCCAAGGTGAATTTGCTTCATCCTAGTTAAGCTTCCACATCTCTCATCACCTGTCTACTTCTTAAAATCCACTTCTTCTTATACACAGCTCCAATCATAGGCTAAGTCCCTACTAAAATATGCAAATAGAATTTCATCACCTAATAGCATTAAGAACAGCCTCATGCTGCTCATCTTCCAGGCTACAACCACTACTTGATGCCTGAAGCAACTGCAGTTTTAACAATCAGCTTTGTCCATGGTCTGTTTTTGCTTGGAATTTGCTTGTTGTGTATTTCCACCCACCAAGACATTAACCATATTTCTAAATACCAATCCCTCCCCCATAGAGGTAACTGTCTCTTGATTTTCTTAAGTGACCACACACTATTGAATTTCTTTGTGTTCTTTTGCCCTGCTAACCCTGTACCCAACACATTGCACTCCAGGTTGTGCCTGTTAGCACATGCTGTATGCTACACCATCAGCCCAGAAATGTAGCAACTGCAATTCACTTCCTTCTGTGTGGTCTGCAGTACCTGCTACTGAACAATTACTTTATAAATATTCATAAATTAAAAACAAAAGAATAAAAAGTATGATGTCAAGGACTTGAAGAAATATTCATAGATTAAAAGCAAAAGAAGACAAAGTATGGTATCAAGGACTTGAAGCACATGAGTATTCACATATTCATTCATTCATTCATTTGTTCATTCAGTTTTATGTATATGTCCAAAAATTCTTCCAGTATACATTTCATTCAGTGCTAAGGGTTTTTCCCAGATAGAAGCAGTTAATATGTATTGGCCAATAGTAAGCCAACTCTACTCTAGAAAAATCTGTGTGTAGTACAGCTTTCACTAACAAATCTGGCAGATACAATTTCCTGTAATGTTCAAGTATGTAAATGAAATTAAATATGTGTTAATTTAATGTATTGCTGCATAAAAATCATGGTATATGGATGTAAGCTTTCACCTTCCAGGATGTGCTTGATGTAAAATAAACATAGAGCTCACAGCTGACAGCTTTTCGTGACTAGTGCTGGAAAAACTCTGTAAAATTAAAAGTGTTAGCTCTGTGACACACTCAGCAATGGTAAATTTAAAGTAACAGTAGAAATGCAGATGTTAGTAGATTTTGCTAAATAATTAAAATGTTGTACTCATTATATTTTTACTAGTATAAGAGTGAATTAGTTAAAATGAAATTATCAGAATTAGTATATATATCTGCAAGATTTTATTAAACAAATTATGTTGAAAATTAACTGCTGCATGAAGTGAAGATTGGGTTCTGAATTCTAGTCTTAACTGTACATAACTAACCTTATTTGCTAAAAATTTTGCTCAAATCAATTAACTTTTCAAGGCTTAATGAGATGAAAAAAAAAATCACATGAACAAAATTAGCTTCAGTCCTCTGCTTATGTCCAATGTGAAGGAACAAGAGCTAGATTGAACTCTAGCCAGAAACATCCCCAGACCAGAAAACAAATTTGAAACAATGGATTTGAAGACCCAGAATAGCAGGCAGAGAAAAACAGAGATCCCTGAGCAAGGCAAGTAAATAAGATGGACTTTATCATCCGGATTTAGGTCAGTGCATGAATGTGAGGAAATTACCCAAGCCAAGGTTAGAACCACCTGTGAAGATAAGAAGGAACTGTTCCTGAAACTTCTATGAGACAGAGAATATTGCCTGTCTCCACCAGCCAGAGAAGAGAGGCTCAGAATAGACAAGGAGTTGGGTAGAACTCACAGAAGGACCTTGACTAAGGGAGAATAATTAGCACTAGATTAAACTCAGGTCTGGTTTTACCTAAAAAAGGCAGGCACTTAAAAAAACCTGACTAAGCATAAACTTCAAGAATATTCATAGGAATACAAAATTATCCAAGGCCAACAAAATAAAAGCTGTAATATTTGCCGTCTAGTTGAAGATTAGCAGACTTGCAAAGAAACATGAATATATGAATAAAAAGAAGTAAAATTAGTAAATTGAATTGAATATAGATATTGAAATTAACCATCAAGTGCACTAAAATAATAACTGAATTCCATATGTAAAATTATAAAGACATGGAAGATATCATAAGTAACTAGGACTATATGAAAGATACATTGGGTGGATAAAGACAATTTTGTTTCTAAAATAACCAGATGAAAGGAAATAATAAAATTAGATAGAAAATAAGTAACAGAAAACTCAATAAGAGCAGACAAAAATTAATGACAGAAACACAGTTCCTTTGGATCAATAAAATTGATAAACCTCTACTCAGACTGATCTAGAACAGTAAGAACAAAATTATCAATTATCAGAATTTTAAAACAAAGCACTGCTACAGATTCTACATATACAAAAAGAATCATCAGGCAATATTGAAAACCACTTCATGCAAATAAACTGAACGACTTAGATGAAATGAGCAAATGTTTTGGTACCTAAACTATGCAGGCAGAATCAAGAAGAAAACAGATAATAAGAGTAATGCCATATCTCAGAGAAAACCCCAGCCCAGATGTCCTCTCTGTTGAATTCTGTAAAACATGAAGATGGGCCAGATAGTCCAGAAATGAGACCATACGTATATGAACAACTGACTTTCAACCAAGTTGCAAAACTGAGGAAAGTGTGGCCTTTTCACTAAACAGTGGGTGGATCAGTTAAGTACACATGCAAAGGTATAAACTTTGATTCCTCGTTTATCCTGTAATGGAAACTAATTCAGGAGGGATCATAGACATAAATGTAAAACGTAAAACTAGCAAAGAAACAATACCTACTCTGCATTAACTTTCTGAGGACATTGTAAGGATGGACTACTGCCCAAATCTTTCTGAGACCAACATTACTCTAAAACTAAAAGCAAAGACATCAAAGACCCAGAAACAAATACTAAATTGAATATCCTATGTGAAGATAGATGCAATTTTTAAAAAAAATCTTTATAAATCAAATCCAATTTTTATATACAGGCAATCATATATAATGGTAATATGGACTGTATCCCAGTGCAAAGTTGGGGTTAAAAAAATCATTGTAATTAATCATAACTGCTCGTAAACTCAGAGACAAGAAAATCCAGTGGTATCTAAACTAATACAGATAGTTTTTTCGACCAAACCCAACATCAACTCCTGATTAAAACTCTCAGTAAAATAGGAATGAGAAGGAATTTCCTCTAACAGATCATGGCTCTCTGAGCCAGAGGTCCAGTGAACCTCAGATTGCATTGTGAAGGGCTCAGCAGGAGCAACACAAGTGCTCACATTCACTGCTTGTGTTTGGCTGTGTAACCTCAGGACAGCCAGGGGTGCAGCCCTCCCGGGCCAGTGACCTTCACCATCACCGTGTGACTCCACTGGGGTGCTCAAGCAGGGGCCGCGGAGGTGACACAGGAGTCCTGTCAGGGAAACCCGCAGTGCTAACTCCTCCTCCACCACCTGACACACACAGGCAATGGAAGTGAAACCCCCACACGTGGCAGGCGTTATACACACGCTTGGTGCACATAGTGAAAAAATGCAGCGATGACCAATGAGAGTCTTCCAACCTACCCACACATGCGATGGCTGGGAAGACCAGCATTTATTGTTCTTTGTGTTCTGTGTGTGTCTGCAGTGCATCATGTTTAGATTCCTCTCAGGGAGTGGATATATGTACAAAACACACATTGGTTCCTCTTAAAAGTTCCTATTTTATCCACCTTCCTCTCTTTGTCACTAGATCCATCCTTCCCATTTTCATTCTTGTTATTATTGTTGTTGACTCATGTTATGACAGATGATGTTCAGATCCCTTGAGGTCATTAGGTTTCCATACTTGGCATGTCTTAACTTACTCCTCCTTCCCTTCCTTTCATCCCCTCACCCTCAGTCTTATTCAGTTATTAAACTTGGGCTGCTTGTGTTATTTCATAAAGTGAATTAGTAAGTTGAAGTAGGCTTTCAGCAGCTGTATCCATTTTGACTTTCATGCATGGAGAGAGACATGTGTCTAGTTTTAGTCTTTGGCATGTGGAAAGTCAATTTTTCCAGCATCATTTAATAAAGAGGGTATATTTCTCCCAGTGGATGTATTTGGCCCCTTTGTCAAAGATAAGGTGTCTGAGTGTCTTTGTAGTTGTGTCTGCACTTTGTTACAGTGTGTGTCATGTGGTCACAGGCTTCTAGAATTTGTTATTGATTAATGGATCAATGTTAGGAGTATGAGTGTGAGTGTTACACACACCCTAGGGGTCCTGTGGCCTCCATACAACATAAGGGACAGAAAGTCTTCTCCGCATGCTACTCTCTTTGCTCTTATTGTTTTACTGTGTTCTGCTGCCATGAATTATTGCTTCTCTGCCACAAACCACTCTGCCTTGGAGCCAGCTGAGTATGGACTGAAACCTCCACAAACTGTGAGCTGAATAAACCTTTCCCTCCTTAATTTTGGTTGTCACGTACTTTGTCTCAGTAATGAGAGAAAAGCAATCAACACAATCTTCTTATCTGTTCCATTGATCCTCAGGTCTGTTTTTCCTTTTTTGCTGGGACCATTCTGATTTTATCGCAGTAGCTTTACAGTACAATTTCCAGTCAGGGATTGTGATGTCTATAGTCATGCCTTTGGTACCCAAGATTGCCTATGTTAGTCTAGGTCTCTTCTGTTTCCAAATGGATTTTAGGAAGGTTTTCTCTAGTTCTGAGGTGTTCTCCGAGGTGTTTAGGAAGGTGTTCTCTAGTTCTCTAGTTAGTATACCGTGGGGTATACTAACGCTATTTTTATCAGGATTGCATTAAATCTGCACAATGGGAGTATGACCATTTTCACAGTGTTGGTTCTTTCTATCCATAAGCAAGGGATATCCTTCCACTTTCTAACATCTTCTTCAATCTCCTCTTTCAGAGTACTGTGATTTTCAATATATAGACCTTTTACAACATTTGTTAGATTGATCTATTCATTTTTTTTTATACAGTTGTGAAAGGTGTTGTTCCCCTAATTTCTCTGCAGTGAGTTTTTTGTTTCTGTATAGGAATACTATTGATTTTTGACTATTGACTTTGTATCCAGCTGCACTGCTATATTTGCTTATTAACTCTAGTAGTCTTTTGGTGGAGTTTTTGGGGTCTTCTATGTAGAGTACCATGTCATCTGCAAATAATGATAATTTACCTTCTTCCTTTACTATCCTTATTATTTTATTTTTCTTTTGTCTAGTTGCTCTGGCTGATGTTCCCATAACTATATTGAATAGGAGTGGTAATAATGGACATCCTTGTCTTGTTCTTGATTTTAAAGTGAACGTTTTCAGTTTTTGTCCATTTAGTATGATGTTGGCTGTTGGTTTGTCATAGATGGATTTTAACACATTGAGGTAGAGCCCATCTATTCTGATTTTCTCAAGGGTTTTTATCATGAATAAGTGTTGGACTTTATCAAAAGCTTTTTCTTCATTTATTGAGATGATCATGTGAATTTCATCTTTGACTCTGTTTATGTAGTATATTATGTTTATTGACTCATCCTTGCATTCCCAGGATGAATCTCACTTGGTCATGGTGTATAATCTTCTTGATGATTTGCTGCATTCTGGTTCTTAGTATTTTATTGAGGATTTTTGTATCCGTATTCATTAGGGAGATTGGTCTGTTGTTCTCTTTATTGGTTGGGTCTTTCTCTGGTCTTGGTATTAGAATAATACTTGCCTTCACGAATGAGTTAGGGAGGATTGCTTCCCTTTCAATTTCACTAAGAAGTTTGAGGAGTATTAGCATTAAATCTTCTCTAAATTTCTTGTAGAATTCAGTTGTGCATCCATCAGGACCTGGGGTTTTCTTTGTTGGTAAATTTTGAATTACATTTTCAATTTCATTAACTGATCTTGAGTTATTCAAAATTTTTATGTCTTCTTGATTCAGCTTTGTTAATTTATACATTTCTAGGAATTTGTCCATTTCTTCTGTTTTCCATCCTAGGAAACTAAAGATTTTCAAAGTAGGTATTGATGATCTTCTGAATTTCCTCAGAATCTGTAGGGATTTCACCCTTTTCATGCCTCAATGCATGAATATGAGATTTTTTCTTTCTTTTTCTTGATAAAGTTGGCTAAGGGTTAATCAATTTTGCTGATTCTTTTAAGGAACCAACTCTTCAATTCATTAATTCTTTGTATAGTTTTATTAGTCTCAATTGCACTAATTTCTGGTCTGATGTTTATAATTTCCTCCCTTCAATGAGCTTTGGGCTTAACTTGCTCTTGTTTTTCTAGAAGCTTGAGGTATAGCATTAGGTTGTTTATTTGTGTTCATTCTGTTTTTCTGATGTGAGAATTCACTGCTATGTATTTCCTTCTTAGGACTGCTTTCATTGCATTCCACAGGTTCCAATATGTTTTATTTGCATTTTCCTTTGATTGTAGATGTTGCTTAATTTCTTCTTTAATTTCATCTGTCACCAATTCAGGAGGGTACTATTTAATTTCCATGTGTTTATGGAGCTTTTGCAGTTTCTTTTGCCATTAATTTCCAATTTCACTGAACTATGGTCAGACAATATGCATGGGATAATTTCAGTTCCTTTACACTTACTTGCACATTCTCTGTGGGCTAGTATATGGTCTATTTTAGAGAAAGTCCCATGTTCAGCTGAGAAGAACATGTATTCTTACGTTGTTGGGTGGAACACTTTAAATGTCTATTGTGTCCATTTGTTTACATATTTGATTCTGTTCTGTTATTTCTTTCCTTTCTGTCTAGTTGATCTATCTCTTTGTGACAATGAAGTATTAAGGTTCCTTGTTATAATTGTGTTATTGCTTATTTGATTTTGCATGTCTATTATTATTTGTCTTATATAGTTCAGTGCTCCCAAATTTGGTTCAATATATTTATGATTGCTATCTCTTCCTCTTGAATTTTTCCCCTAACAAGTATGTAGTGACCTTCTTTATCTCTTTTTAACATTTTCAGTTTGAAGTTCACATTGTCTGCAAACAGAATAGCTACTGCTGACTTTTTTGGGGGGGGGTTCCTGTTGCATGGAGTATTGTTTTCCATTCTTTGACTTTCAGTCTATGAGTGTCTTTCTGCATTAAATATGCTTCTTGTATACAGCATATCATTGGATCTTGTTTCTTGATCCATTCTGCCAATGTTTCTCTTGATTCAGTAATTGAAGTTATTTACATTGATGGTTATTACTAATATGTATTGGCTTATCTTGTCATGTTATTTTTCTGTTGTTGATTCCATGCTTTTCCCCTCTGTTTCGTTGCTTACTCTGCCTGGTGGTTTCTTTCTGTTGTCATTCTGGTAATTGTGGTCATTTTTATCTCTGCCTAGACTATCTACCAATACTCTTTGTAGGGATCATTTGGTAGACATGAATTTCATCAACTGTTCTTTGCCATGAAAGTATCTTATTTCTTCATTAATTTTGAAAGATAGTTTTGCAGGGTATATCAATCTGTGTTGAAATCCTTTTCTTTCAAGGCCCGAAATACTCTAAGTTCTTATTCACTTGATGGTTTGTGTTGAGAAGTTGGCCGTGATTATAATAGTATTTCCTTTAAAGGTAATCTGTTTCATTTTTCTAATAACTTTTAATATTCTACTTTTGTTCTGATTTTCTTGGATCTTGATTATTTTATGTGTAGGTGTAGATTTTTTTTCTTTTTTTGGTTATAGATGTTTGGAGTTCTATATGCCTCAATTATCTGTATGTCATATTCTTTTCCCATGCTTGGGAAATTTTCTGCTATGACTTCTACAAATAGTGTTTTTATGTCATTTGTGTTGACTTCTGCTTTTACACTGACACCTCTCAATCTTATATTCATTTCTTTGCACCATTTTGGAGTAGTTGTGGTTTTATTTCATAGTCCCTCAGTATTTTTAAGAGATCTTTCCTCTCATTATTGCTAGCCACAATCCTATCTTCAAGGTCTGAAAGTATCTTCAGCTTTGTTCAAGCAGTTTGGCCAGCTTTCAATGGAATTTTTAATTTCCGGATATCCCTTTGAATCTGTTTCATGTAATCTATTTATTTTCTATACAGTTCATTGAAGCTTTCCATCATATTACTATGCTCCTGTATTTTTTTTTATCTATGGCTTCTCTAGGTATGCTGAGCAATTCTTTACTAATATTGTCATTTCTTTTTTTTACCCAAAAGATTATTTCTTTTTTTTAAATTTTTTTTATTTTAAAGATAGTAAAATACAACAGAACATAACAGAATAAAGTCAATCAAAACAAAGCAGTAGGACTGGTACAGAACTTCAAAGACCGATAATGTGAGTACAATAGCTACAATAGCATACCTTGCTATTTTCAGATTAGCTGACCATTCCAACAGGTGTAGTAGAATTGAGCCAAAAACAAAACAATACAAAATCAATAAAAACAGAATATAAAATAAAGGAAAAAAAGAGAAAAATAATAACGATCAGAGTAAAGCAAAATGGTGAGAACCACATTGGTCCTCGAAGACAAAACAGAAGAGAGTCCCCCGTATCTGCACCGTTGCCTACTGTCATCATGCAAAGAGACATTCAGGGTGCCTATCAGAGGCCTGCAAAATCTATGAAAAACACTAGCATTTAGTTGCTTTATGTACCTTAGTTGCCATCAATTTAGCCAGACCTCAGAGCCAGCAGCTTGCTTACGGGGGGGGGGGGATTGATGTCCTTGATTCCGAGCCCGCGCACCGGTGCCGCGCGGTCCCAGTGAGTTGGGGCCCGGTTGGACCCATTCTGGTTCTCCTCCGGGGTGGCGGAGCCCCCAACCCGGAAGGGGGATTAGTTCTCCCTTGATGTAAGCTGGCGCCGTGCCCCAAAAGATTATTTCTGATCTGATTTCCTTTCAAACTTTGTGAACTTGTTTCTTTACATCACTTACTATCTTTTCAGAAATTTCAGGTGTGTGTCTTCCAATGCCTTCTATGTTGATGTCTCCGGTACTTGTTCCAGATGGGTGGGAGGTCTCAGATTACATTTTGCTTTTCTATCTTTTCATTTTCACCTCTTGGTTTATATTTCAATCTTTTCAATCTCACTAGTCTTGCCTGTCCATTGTGTGCTTCTTAGTCAGGGTCCTACTGTGTGGCTGATGTTCATCCAGTTGCAAGGTTCCACAGTGTAGGGGAGGGACCAATCACCTGAATTTCCCCGGTAAGGCCATTTGGGTGAGCCCTGGATTCTTTCTGAGCTGACTAGCCTAGGACTATTGATGTGAACCAACCTTTGGCTCATATTGTTATTGCTGCTTCAGACTTTTCCAGGCTGCCAGACCCACCTCACTAGGGCATACACCACAGTGGGGGCCCTATTGTGTCACTGGGTGTCTGTCAGGGCCACCTGGGGTCCTCTGGATGGAGGGAGGGCTCAACCATGCTTTTGCAGCCCACCAAGGCCCTTCAGGTGAGGAAAAGACTCACTTTAGTCCATTGAGGTCCTCTGGGTGGGGGATGGGTTCCCAGCATTCTCCTAAAATTTTGAAAATATAAAAATATTCAAAATAATATACAGATGTAAAGAATAGGTACAGTGCAAACTGCAAAACATCATTATGAAAAATTGGTAACCTAAATAAATGGGTAAATATATCCCATTCATGAGTAGGAATAATATTCAATATTTTTCAGATGCTATTCTTTTCAAACCCATTGACAGATATAATCTTAAGCAAAATCCCAGCAGTTTTAATAAAACTGACAGGTGGTCTCTATAACTCATATGAAATGCAAAGGACCTGGAAGAGCCAAAATAACTTTTATAGTCCAGAAATACACTCATATGTATTTAGACAACTGATTTTCAACAAAGCACCAAAAATGAAAAAGGAGAGACTTTCAACTGATAGTGACTGGAACAACTGTGTATCCCCATGCAAAAGTTTGAACTGTGATCTCTAATTTACACCAAAATGGAAATTAACTCAAGAGGGATAGTAAATATAACTGTAAGATTTAAAACTATTAAAGTTTCAGAAGGAAACAAAAAGTACATGTATATAATTTTAAGCAGACAGTAATTTCTTAGATAACACATATATACCCATATAAAAAATTGATAAAGTATACTTTAAAAAAATTAAAAACTTCTGCTGCCCAAGTGTTATTTTTAAGAGAATGAAAAGCCACAAACTGGGAAAACTATTTGCAATACATATTTTTTTATAAAAGGCATATAAAGATGAATAAAGGGCCTCTAAATACAGCTTTAAGAAAACAGCCCAATTAAAAAAAAGACAAAGACAAATTTGAACATCTACTTCTCCAAAGGAGAAATATAGAAAGCAAATAAATACAGGAAAAGAAGTTGAGCATGGCTCGTTGTGAGAGGAATGCAGATTAACACCACAATGAGGCACACACCTCATAGAAGGCTGTAATTAGAAAGTCTGACCATGCTAGTATTGGCAAGGAGGTAAAGGAGCTGTCACTCTCAAGTCCTGCTGATGAGAATGCATAATGATCCAACGCTTACAAAAATAAGGGTAAACATAAACTTATAATATGACCTAGCCATTCCACTCATAGGTATTTACTCAAGTTAAATAAAAACATATGCCCACACAAAGGCATCTCCACGAACATTCAAAGAAGCTCTATTCCTAACAGTTTGCAACTGGGAACAACTCAAATGTTCATCTCAAAATAACTGTGCTGAATGAAAAAGTCAAACTAGAGCACACACTACATGTTTCCATTTATATAAAACTTTAGAAAATGCAGACTAATTTGCAGTGCTGAAAATAGATCTGTGGTTCTCTGGAATGGGCTACAGAGGGGCTATGAAAGATGTTGGACAACAAACACAAGAAAACTAGGCGTGGTGGATAATCACTGTTTTTATTGTATAATAGCTTCACAGGTACAGATATATATCAAAATGTTTCAAATTGTTTATTTTAAATTCATGTAAGTTATTGCATGTTCACTGTACCTTCATAAAGTTGTTTAAAATTACCTTGGGAAACCCATCAACTTACACTGAGCTATAACATAAGGATACACACAATACAGACATTCTTATGCAGAGCAAACCGAGACCTGCTAAAGGAGACTAAAAATAACCAATGAAAACGGTGCACACTGGTACCATGTAGTTCAAACCACCCTTCTTCAGAAGCAGGGCTAAGGAGATGAGCACAGTGAAGAATTCTGAGACACTCCATGCAAGGTTTGTTCTTCTTGACTGTGATAGAGATACCTCATGACAGGAAGGTATCTCCTGGATGTGCTTTTCAATTTACTGATCATAAAATCATATCAAGTTTTGTTGTGATTCTTGACAAATGTAAAGTTATTTGTATGTGAGGCTCCACTATAGTTTCTACCGATGCCCTTGCTTGTGGGCTGCTTGAACGTAAAAATCAGCTTCGACCCTATAGGCCTGCAGAGCATCGAGGGAGGGTCAGAATGTAATATTCAAAACACGAGGTTGGAACAGTTGATAGAGCCCAGTGATTCTGCAGAGAAACAGAGGAGCATCTAAAGTTTTAAAGCAGAGGTAAACACTAGAACTGTAGCTTGAATCATAAATAAGCTGGTATTTTCTTAAAAGAGAAGAAAAAATTACTTCAGAAAGAAGTCCTCTCCCTTAGTCAGAAGCACCTTTAAAAATAATAAGGTGGGAAAGGTTGAAAGTTTTACCCTAGCTTGAACAATTTATCAAGCTGTTTTAAAATTAAAAAAATAAAAATAAAAAGGGTTTTAAGTTAGTACCAAAGCCCTGGATTCAATTTTAAGTACTACAAAAAAATGCAAGGATTTCAAAAGTCTGTCTGTTACACTGCTCCCCTCCTTCCAATTTTTAAACCACCATAGCTGGACACCATGTTGTTGACCTTTTTAAACATTACCTTGCTCTGTCTTGACACTAGCTTGACAAAATTGATAATATTATTCCCATTCTATAGACTGAGAAATATGCACATCACTCTAGGCTAAGGTACAGTATGGTCTTAGAGGTTCATAGTAATATTTAGTTGTTGCTCATATCACGGGTTGACCTAGTAGATCAACTGTGTCTGAACATAAAAGTGTCTCTTTGCTCTGATCAAGACTGAAGGAAAAACCCCTATCAAGCCCAATAGAGGAACTACACTGTGACTGTTAAATCCACACACACACACACACACACACACACACACACACATCACATTGGCTGACACACAGTTCATGACCGAGTGTGATGTTACGACAGAAGTCAGGAGAACTATGAACCACATAGGCCTGAGAAGAGAAGTACCATTCTTTCACTGTGAGTGCTGGAAAATACATGGAACCTCAGGGAATGAAACCTCAAAAGATTGTTATTTTGTAATTTGCAGTTCACATAACAAATGGCAAAAACAATATTCAGAATCCTGTGTATTTGTTGTTCAAACCTAAGCTTCTTCTTACATTCTATCATACTATCCTTCTGGTGAATTTTGAAGGAGTCAGGCTAGTGAAGGATAATCAGGGAATGTCCTTGTGAGGAAAGAGGGGATCTACAGGGGGCCTGTGTGCAGGTGTGCTCATGGAAACACAAGCTTGTGCATGTGTGTGGTGAGACAGAAAGAGATGGAAAAACGGAGAGAGGCAGAGATGAAAGAAGATACAGGGATGCGAGCTGAAGAAAAATGAGGGCATGTTGATATCTAGTCATCACTCAGTTCTACAGCTGTATGCAGAGAAATTCTGAATTTCTCCATGCATTTACCTTATGCCCCACTATGTATGGGGAAAAACATTAATAGGCATCTGAAAAGTCATGCAGTATGTCATTTGGAATTTATTAAGTACACTGTGGATATAGCCCTAAATTAGGTCCTTTAATAAAACACCAATCAGACTGTGACATGTGTCCAGCTGGGTAAGAACTAACACAACCCATTCAACACATGCTTAAACCCTGAAGGGCAACTTCAGATGCGTGACTAACTGGGAGTGAGTCCCCAACCCAAGGTGATCTCACCCACTGTCAGTCTCTGCCAAGGTCTGCAGACTTTGATGCATGGTTTCTCTGTCAAGCAGCTCCTCTTCCTGTTGTGCCACAATCAAATCATCTTGCCTCTCTGGGTTTACTTCCCTGGAGTCCTTCATCACACTTGTAACCCTGCATTAAAAGAGAGGGAAATGCAGCATAGAGAAACGGGCCTAGTTCCCTGGAGCTCTAACACTGTTCCGTGGAAAGGGGAGACTTCAGTCATCATCCAAGTCCCAGTTGTTCTCTTTTGCCCTTTGAGAAATTCTGGCATAATGCCACTTGGCCAAAGTCAAAGTTATTTGACATATTTCTTCCAAAATCATTTCAAGTAAATAACTGCAGAAAACTAAATATAACAAAGAAGAAGAGACACTTATTTGGCGTTCTAGTCCTGACACAACCAATTAATTTTCTGTCTTTTTGAAAAGAATGCTATCACTTTAAGTGTGTTCTGAAAGCTTCAACTGAAGAAGTCGGTTGCTAAGGGTATCCAAGGAAATCTGGTAAAAAAAAATTGTATGTAAGTAAATCTACAGTACCTTATACAGAATAAGTCAAATACCAGTTGACAGAGGTCAGGAAAGAAAACAGACAAATAAAGCAAAATCTTATTCTAAGCAGTGATTTTTCAGCTTGAACATGACTGTATCCCAGGTGAGAGTTCAAGGTCATCATGGCTACAGCTTGGGAATTCTTGGGAAATCTGTCGATGTAAGCCTAATGGGACACCTGGGAAGTAACCAACCTGCTCTCCATTTGTGGGACACAGGCAATAAGCAAGTATGCATAGAACGCTGGAGGGGTAGATGGAATGTATTGAAGGAAAAAAGGAGGAGGGTTGACAGTGTGTGGCAGCAAATGTTTTCCAAAAAATAAAAGACAGCAGCATTCATGTTGGTTCAGAAGAAAGCAGTGCTGGTGTTGGGGGGTGGAGGGTCTTTGGTGTAACATGAAACTCCAGTTTTTCCATGGCTGGTGCGGTCCACAGCCTGATCCATTCATGGAGAATCACTGGCCCACTTTCCCCTTGGGCTGGACAGCGCTCTCACAGCCTGGGTGTCTCTGTTCAGCACTGCCGGACTTTCTCCTGAGTTAGAGAAAGCTCTCAGTGGTACAAGGTAGCTTAGAAATGCTGCACTTTAACGCCTCCAGAGCCGCACTTCAGAAGGAAGGTGTGTTATGTACCAACTCCCCAAGACAAATGGACTCCTGTTCTGCAAGCTTGAGCTAATGAAAATTAAAATTTTAAAAACAGGTTGAGAATGTTAGGAGGGGCGATTCCCAAAAACATTTAACTCTGCCTGAAAGTTGACGGCCATCGTCCTGAACCTGGAATTGCCTGGACTCAGGAAAGGCAGAGCCCGTCTGCCTGCGGCCACCACACAGGGAAAGAGAACTCTTTTCTGGAAAGGAGACCACCCCTTCACCAACAGAGCTGTGACACCAGCCCCGAAAGAACACTGCATGAGCCCTGGCCCCGCAGTGGACCCAGGAAAGTGGACCTTCCACCTCTGAGGGTGCAACGAACTGGAGCCCTGTCTCAGAGAGCGCCTCCTCCAGCTACTTCAACCGGAGACCTTTCCTATCTTTCTCTAACTTTTAAATTAAATGTTCTTCCATTAAAAAAAAAAAAAAAAAAAAAAAAAAAGATGAGACACAAACATCAGGAGACAAATTTCCAAGCTAGATGCCCAGGACAATGCTGAGGTGTATTATACTCAAGATTTCAAGGAGCCTCTGTTCTGTACACCCAGACTATTAGTCTGCCTTTATGGTTGCTTCCTCCTTCCCTCTCTCTCCTTCTTCATTGCTTCATTTGTGCTTCCTGAGAGTACTTCAAAAGCTAACCACCTGCTCCTAAATTCTTGTCACAGAATCTGGCTTTTGAGGAATTCAAGCAAAGACATTCACTAAATTCCGTGTCTTGTCGTGCCCAAATTGCTCAGGGTTTGAACTTCACTGAGAATTTAACACAAAGCAGGGAAAGATTTTCTCTCCTACTATGCTGGATCATCTCAAGCTCTGGCACCCTGAGGGATCAAGGGGTGAGCAGCAGAGGACCCCGCGCCAGGGTGCGGAGCAGCAGAGGAATGTGGATTACCGGACACCAGTGGTGTGTACAGGTCCTACCAGAGGCGAGTAAGGACAGGGTATGCTAGCACAAGTTTGTGTCCACTCCTGAGTTGCTTGGGTAGTGGACACTCTGAAACTGCAAATAGTAATACAGAGAAGTAAGATATGGTACAAAATAAGCATGTTCTGTCTTGTTATGGGCTAAAGCATGTATGATTATTTCTTCCCTACAGGCCAGGTTCAGGAATGTGTATCAGAGGAGACGTCAGATAAAGGAGCAAAGCCAGCTACAGGGAGAGTGCGGGAAGCTATGAAGAACCACTAACGTCATGATCCAAGGAAGAAAAGAATCACGGATGACAACACAGCAGCTTGAACCCTGCAGGGGGATTAATGCCAAAGTTAATCTAAGAAACAGATGCAAGAGTCTAAACCAGGACAAAGTAGCAACTTAAACACCTAAAGGTAGCAAGGTGAACGGCTGGATATGCATTAGGAATTCCAGTTTTGCAGAAAAAAATCCATTTAGGAATTCTTAAATTTCACATTCTCAAAAGGGACCCAGAAGTAATAAAAGAGATGATACAAACCTTTTACTCCATCAAACAAAAATAGTATAACCCTTCCTGATAACACACCACAGCAATTAAAAAAACAAAAATTACACTGGAAAATATTTGAAGGCATAAAATAAAAAGGTTCATGTTTATAATACATCAGGGGATTCTGCAAACTGGTAAGTGAAAGACAAGAAGCCAAACTTTAAAATGGATACAGGCTAGAATCAGATAATTCACTGAAGCTATCCTAGTGCCTGCAAATGTAAAAACTAGAACTTTCCCTCTATGCCTCTGGTTCCCCTCTGTGTGCTGTTGTGTCCCCTGATGGGTTCATTCACCATTACTCCTAAGAGGATGCTATCAAAGAAAATCTGCTCTTCTTCATTCAGCATCCAGATGAAGGAGATGTAAACACAGCTTTCTACCTGGGAGACTGACAGTATTTCACATGGGGTACCTCCACTTACTTGAACAGCAGAAGGGCTTTTCCTGCCTTTGTAAGAATGCTGCTACTTGCATCAAAATACAATTCTGATAATATGCTCATCCTTTTTTTTTTGACCTTATAAGTGAAATTCTATCACCAAGAGAGTGTGCAGAGGAGGTAGTCCCACTCAGTTACTTAGGCATCAAAATACCAAAACCACTGAAAGTTTTATCAATGCTCATTGTAATTTTATGAGATACAGTTATAAATCAATGTAAGCTAGATGCTTGTTTTACTTTTTAAATATATTTCTTTATTTTTATTGACATCACCATCATAATTATCATCATCAACCTATGGAGTCAGACAGGGGTGTTGCAGTACAGTTCATTGGATGGCGTTGGACCAATTCCCGTCCCTCAGGTTTAATCCTTGGGGACACCTGTAGGATACACGGCCCATTCCACATCCTGAGACAGGGGGGAATTGTCCGACACAGTTTTTCCTCTACAAATAAGACACCCTTTACTGTTTTAATCCAGTGTCCATGTTATCCCCATGTCACCAAACAGGGTCTTTCAGCTGCCATGCAACTGAAGCACAGACAGACAAGATTCCATCTACCAGGGGCTGGTAGCCTGAGCCTTGGGGACAAGCACACAGTGAATTCATCAGCCACTACTTACCACCTTTCTGCTTTGCGTGACATGTGAGTGGGGGCGTGCTGTCTCACTAGATGAGCTGGAAAGCAGTGCCCAGTGAACCTGCTTCCCAAGTGTTCTGCCACCTTGACTGTAACTTTGCCCATTTCTTCTTGAATTTTTAATACCTCTGGCTGTATACATTTCTTATATTTTATTTCATAATTCAATATCGTGGCTGTAATTTTTTGCTCTGGAATTACATTTCTTCACTCTTCTTAAAAATCTTCCTCTAGCATTATGATTTCTAGCCTGTGTTTTCTGATCCTAAGATTGACAACCCACCATCCTACACTTGGAATTTGCCTGGCACTCACATATTTTTTTAATTTTTGACTCTTAAAATCTGAGGAAGCAAATAGTTTTCATGTTGCCCACACAGTCTTGGAAAAGATTTGGAGACCCAAATAGTGAGCCAAAATAGGCCTCCCTTTTAACAAATGTGCAGAGAGGAAAAGTTTTGCTTTTTTAATGGACTGGAGTTGCAGCTGGTCATAAAGGACAAGATTGCGCTAGTGGGACCACAGGAAGTTCTCCGTTTTGCTGTGGAGAGTGCTTTTAGGCATTACAATTGGGAGCGATCATTTAATAACGCTGTAATTTTGGTTCACTCCCTCAACTGCTGGGTCTCAGCTCTGCCCAGTCTATAAAATGAGAACAATGGCAGTATATACGTCCTAGGACAGTTCTGAGGATGAAGTAGGTCAGTGCACAGGAAACGCTTATCCCAGCTCCTGGAACACTGCAGGTGCTGCTCACAAAACATAAGGTAAAACTGTCTCTAGTGTGGCCCTATTCCTGCCTTACTGTTGCCCAGTTCTATTTCAGCCCCCAAGCCTGCCATTGTATATTTAGGGTATTTATGACAGGTTAGAGTTCAGTTAGCAGTGGGAGCGTGAGCCCTCTTAACAATGCTTACTGTGTTGTTGTACTGTTTCTTACCTTGACAGTTTATGTGGCCAGTTTTATCACAGAGTAAAAAGTTGTATAGAAATAAATTGCCCAAACTTTCATAACCACCTTTGTAGGTAGGCTTCCTAAAACAGTCTATAAAACCCTAACATTAAGGAGAAAACTCCACAGAAGGTGACCTTCCTTATACACATTCTTCTGACTAGACAATACCTCTTGTATATAGGACAGACTTTCCTGTATCATAAATTTACAATAATTTCATTATACAGTAGTCTATTAAACCAGTGATCTATTGGTAATATAAGATATTCCCTGGCTTATTACTTTACTTGCAAGAAACGAAAGATGTAATGATTATTCTTGTTTATTTCTATATATATAAATACATTTACTGTAGGGTAAATTTTTAGAAATAGAATTATGGGCTAACTCTTAGTTTGGGTAAGTAATGATAAATTGCCCTCAATGGAAGTCCCATCAATGTACATTCCGGCCAAAAGTATATAAGGGTACAGTGGTCCCCCCAACACACACACCCCTACTCTTAGTGTATTAGCAGACCTTTCTGTCTTCCGCTGATGTGTGGAAACATGACTCTATTGCAATTTAAACTTATTGTCTCAGTAAAGGATGAGATTTCATGTGTCTGCACAGTCTTGATCATCCAACAATTATGTTAGTGAAATGTCGTAGGTGACTATATCGGTCTCTACTTGGATGTATGTTTTGAAGTTCTCTGTTTAACAGCCTAAACTTTAGTTTTTTTTTCTGCTCAGCATTGAAATACTTTGGCAGAACTGCAGATTTCTTGGTTTTTTTTTTTTTGTTCCACGTCTTTTTTTTTTTTTTTTTTAACAAATTCAATAACGTCTCTAAATTGCAGTGACCGCAAAAGTTCTCTGGGAAGTCTGTATACATCTATTAATTTTGTTTTGTGTGAAAATATACTAAGAAAATGTAAAGAAGGGAATCTTTTGTTTGTTTGTTTGTTTGCCTGCAGCAATTTAAAGGCCAGTGATAAATGGAAAGCTCAGAAACAAAGTCTCCCAAAGCAAGAAAAATAGGATGATTAGATTCTGTATTTTAAATTAGAAATATCTAGTCTGAATACATAAGCAATCAGATACCTATTTATTCAGAAGTAAGAAGATCTAAAGATTAATTCATTAATTACTAAGGAATCTAGCATACAAATGTGTTTCTCAGAAAGTATAACTTTTCTTAAAGAAAATTGTGATGTTGAGAGCATGTTATTTCCAATGTCGTTCTTTTCTGCCCAGGACTAAGGATAAGTAAACAGGTTTATATTTACACAGACATAACACTTTCTATCTGAAAACTGAATCATGAAATGACAATGAATTTGAATATATTTATGCAGATGAGCCAGTTCTTAGAGATGAGGATCCTCCGCAAATGGGTTGGCATGCCTGAGTCCATGTTCCTAGTTATCATCTAACACTCATATAGATTTTCTGAAAGCTCTTGTCATACTTTGCTGCGCTGCTACAAAATGTGCAAAGACAATACCTGAGTCAATGACTTGTGCTGGACAATTTCCTTGCTACATTAAGCTGGTAAACAGAACATTTCCCTCATTGTCTGCTGTTTCCTTATAGTCCTATCCCTTTCTCTAGTAAACAGATTCTGATTAAATCTATTTTTTTTTTCCAAAATGATCTTAAGTTTTTACTGGAGTTTCTACAGAAGAAGACTGGAATATTTTAGCGTATATGTCTGAAGATGATAGTGCTTGGATTAATTTTATTAGTAAAAAAATGGATGAGTAGCTTATTATGCTATTATTTTGGCTACCATATTTATGTATAACAAGGTGGAAAGTAATTGTTGGAAATGTTACGTGATATTAATTGTAGCTAACAAGGAAGTTAATTGATAGAGTCGCATTGTTTCCAGATGCAAGGGACCAACTTCTTTACCAGTTTTTAGATGCATACTCTGACAGTTCTTAATCCAACACTATGTTACAGACAATTATTCAGTCACTTTCCCAAAACACTAACAGTAAGCACTGGTATAGAAAACAGTTTGGGAAGCATCGACCAGGTGCCTGCATGGACCTCCAGGAACAGCTCCCCTCCATCGTACACACAGATCCCCAGAAGAGACGCAGTGTTCAACAAAACCCTGGCTCAGCCCTGGGCACAGAAATGGGGGCCTGTCCCCAGCCAATTTGGGACTTGAAAAATAGCAACAAAAATCAAGAAATCTCCCTCCGAGAAACTGAGCTTGTGAGATATAGAAGGTATTAGTGGCCACAGGAAAAAAACAAGCAGAAAGTTACTCCTAATGTGTGTCAGAAGGCAAGGAAAAACCAAGAGAGCACAGTCCGTGGCACTTTCAGGGGCTGGGTCAGATAGGCTTGGTAGAGAGAAGGCAGGTAAACTGCATGGTAGCCCATGGCTAAGCATTGAGCAGGTCCATTCTAAGTGTGCCGAGGGTGTGCTGCTGTAAATTCGTCTTCTGGAGTCCATCATTTCTTCATATGTAAGACAGCTACCTGGATATATGCATAAGCACATGAATGTGTGTGTATGTACCTATGCATAAATATGTATGGGTAAAATTATATGGCACAATATGCTCACCATAGAAACATTTTCCTAAGTAGATGAAACATGAGACGTGTCTATGTGCACACATGCACACACATACACACACACAGACAATTACTAATAACTACATCTTGAGCACAGACTGGGGAGAATGTCCATAAAAGTTGTATTCCCAAACTTGCACACATTTGAAAAGGTTTTCAACTATATATTGCCTTTATTTTTACTTTTTCTGTGGTTTTGTTCATAAAAGTTTTGCATGAACAGTTTAGAGTCAACTACTCTTTTTTTTAATAAAAGCAGCATGTATCTCATTTCTCATATGTCATAACTTCCTAATTTGCATAAGCAATCACTCTCAAGGCCTTTAATAAGTTCTGTAATAAGGCTGATTAATCTGAGCAGTTTATTTAAGTTGCCTCTCTTGACCTTTAAGTTTTAGATATTATTGATTTTCCACTGTGAAGAGGAGGCTTCCATCACATCCATTCATATTTTTCTCCAATACAATCAAGCCATAATTTTTATTAGCTCAATATTCACTCTTCACCTCTTCTGTCTTGTGATTTTTTTCCCTTTTCTGCACATTTAGTTATCCCCATTGTCAATAAATGTCATATGTCTGTTTGCTTTTTCTAATACTTTACTAACCAAGTCTTTTCTTCTTTCCCATTTATGATTTAAATCTCTGCTAAACTAATTCATTTGTGTTAGGCATTCAAACACAGTTTCTGGGAAAAGTTTTTCCAAGAGCCTGCTGACTTCCTCAGCAGACTGGTCCTATCTCCAGACATCTCCGGGGATTCCATTTGTTTCTGTCTTACACTGAATGTCTTTCCTTGGTCCTTTGTCTCTTTTTTGGTTTCCTTCATAAGCCTATACTTTACTTATATGCCAAGAAAGAAAACAAGAGTCCTAAAAGTTTTGAGATTTTACCTTTCAAGAAATCTCCTGAATCTACTTCCAAACTTGAGTGGTGATTTGACTAAATTCAGTTTTCTAAATTAGGAACCATTTTCCTGCAGAATTTTCAAAAAGTAGTTTTTAGTTGTTTTTTGTTTGTTTGTTTGTTTTGTTTTGTTTTGTTTTTTTTCCCCTGAGTGTGGCAAAATTTCAAAACAATATTTCTGGATCTGAGGTTCCCCCCCTTGAATTCCTTATGCCAGATTCATGGTATTTTTAAATATAGAGACTCAAATTTTCAGGAGTAAGAATTTCATTGGACTCTTCTATGATCATCTTCCATTCTTTGGTTTGTTTCTCTGAAACTTAACTGTTGAGCTTCCTATGTTGTTGCTCTAATCTTACCTTTCCTTTCTTTATTTTATTCTTGTATTTTTACTGTCTTCTGGAAGAAATTTTTTGCTTTTCCAAGTCCTCTACTGAACACTCGATTTCTATTCCTTTAAGTATTTTTTTTTTAATTTTCAAGAACACTTTCAGATCACATACAGTGTTTCTGGTGCTTTATTTGCATTCTTTTTTCAATGAAAGGATGCAGTCTAGTCTCTCAATTCTAAGTATTTCAGCGATAGCTGGATTTGAGTTGTTGGTGTTTTCCTGTTTGTTCCGTAGTCACTTTTTCCTCCAACTGTCTGTGTCTATGTTTATTTTTGTGTATTCCAATTATATCTTCATGATAGAGCTTTTTCAAATACTTGGTGACTCTGGACTGTGCAATTTCATGACTGAGACATCAAGAGTTGGTTGGAAGATCCACAAGCGGTGGAAGCAGAAGGGTACTGCACAGGGGTGCTGTGGTTGGCGCTGTTGCTGTGGCTGTCGTCGTTGTTGTTGTCTGCCTCTGTTGATCCATCAAAGATAGCCATATCTGTATATGGGGAATTACTGGGTGCACACAGACATTTCCTTCCATCTCCTGATTGAGGAATCCAGCCCTAACAGCCAGGCTTGGAAGGCAACACAGAAAATGCAAATTTTCTTTATTTTATTTTTTTATTAAAGCATATTGACTAAACAGATTGATGTATTTCATTTTGGCAAATCTGTATAAACACATAGTATGCCTTGATCATCCTCCCCCATCTTTCAGTTGTCCTACCCTCCCACCGAGTTTCAGCTATTTTAAGGGGATTCGATGCATATAATGTATTTTGATCTCATTCATGCTGCTATTACATATCTTACACTCTTTCTCCCATTGCTACCCTTCCTCTTGCTCAACAATAGTAGTCTCTCTACTTTCTTGTCATCTTTTTTAGAGTCTACATATTCGGGAAAACATGTAATATTTGTCTTTCTGAGTGTGACTTATTTCATTCAACATGGTGATGACCTGATCCACCCATTTTTCTGCAAATGACAAAATGTTATTCTTTTCGTGGCTGATTAATACTCCTTTGTGTAACTATACCACATTTTCTTTACCCGTTCATCTATTGATGGGCACCAAGCCTGGTTCAGAGGAGAGACCAGAAGGACTGACTTTCTCAAAAGGCTCTCACCAAAGCTCTTGTTCTGATTTCCTATTCCCTCCCTCCACTTTCAGGGCTGTCTAGTGACAGCAATTATGCAGCCCTTCAGAAATCCCTGGAGGCCAATCATTTCATTTCCTTGCTGTCTCTGTCGGAAAGCTTCTTAGAGCCTTAAGTCAGTCAATATTCTTTTGTTTTCCAGCTTCCAACTCCACATCCTTTCATTCTTGACACTTCTCTTCCAATCTTGTTTATTTATACCTTAAAAATTCCTTTGTTGTCAAGTTATTACAGTTTCCAAAGGAAGGACAGGATATTGCATGTTCAATCTGCCATGTTTAACCTACACTTACTTTTAAAATCTATTGAAATTGATGCTAAGCTATTTATTTTGGGGTATTTATTTTAATACCCAAACACTAGATTTTCTCGTAACAGAGATGAAGCATTTATATTTTTCAAAAGCTATACATAGTTGGACAGCAAACAATGCAAACTAGCTTTTAAAAAAGTTTGATAATATATTAATTCAGTCTCTGGTCTGGAACTGGGATAAACTGAATATAAAATGTTCTCCCTAATAAACGTTGAACCATTGAATCCTAACTTTTCAAGTCTGCAAACTGAAAGATTCCTTTCTGCTTTCAAGTAAACAAAAAGCTACAGAAAATAAAACAAGAAATTAAACATCTGTGAGACAGCTCTTCACATGATCCCATTGTATCCAGTAAGTCTGTGATACTTAGATTGTTAGAAATCAGAACTCTTATTCACATCAATTATTGTTAACAGATTTTAATTTGAGGAAAATAATGAAAATTATTTTCTTTACCATTCAGAACTGTATCTTCCATCTATGCACCATGATATCTTCTTCAACATATTAATTTAATGAAATTGTGGCATAAGTTTTGAGATATCTTTGTTGGAAAGAATTATTATAGTTGGTTCTGACTCACTCCACAATAAGATGCCTAGTGATCCGTGAGTACAGATACAAGCTATAGGATTTTATGAAATGCCTCAGACATCAAAGAAGTAGTCTTCCCACAGTTCTGTTATCAGTACTTCCAAGCAGAGACCTTTTCCTAGCTGGGTCATCAAAACAGCAGAGGGGCTGGGGTGGTTAGAGAGGAAAAACAGCCCTCTTTAGCCTGTGAAAGTGCCCATCAGGAGGTCCATCTTAGGATAGGATGGTGACCAAATTCTGGAATTTCTCAGCAGTTGATTTGAGATCATCTTGACTATTTATTTGCTCAGCCGTAAACATCAGGATTTTTAAATAGTTCAAGCCAATACCGATAGCAATAAAATAAGTGAAATAACCTCACTTACCAAGGTTAATCCAAACAAATGTTCTCCAAGTTTATCTTAACCAAAACAAATGGTGTGTCTCAGAGTCTGTTTGGCTGCGAGCACCTTTTGTTATTTTGGTGGTGCACAAAAACCTCTTGCAAAAAGAATGGCTTGTAAACTTTAGAATCATGGTCTGGGGACATCTTAAAACAACTTGTCCCAAGATCTCCCAAGATAATCTTTGTGATTTTATATCCATGGTTCTGCCATCACAGAAATCCGTGATCCAGTCCCAGAACTCCTACTTACTTGCACTGTATATTTGGAGAATTCAGGCAACCACGTGTGTGTGTATGACATGGGAAAGGATTATTAGTTATAACTCTCCATTAAAAATGCTGGAAACCCTGCTAAAATTGCCTTAAGGAGAACAAAGAATAGTATTTAGACTGCCATGATTTATTGGGTGTGCATTCTTCTAGGTCAGCTGAATTTCCAAGACTTTCTTCCAGTGGAAAATCACAGGTATTCCCATTCTTCATGCCAAAAAATCGAGATGAAAAGGCAGGGTGTCCTTATGGCAAGAGTCACACCAATCTCTAAAGTGGATTCTAGCTTTTTTTCTGGAGTTTTCTTCCAACCCTGAGAGCAATAACAGGATTAGGTACAGGTGGGTGGATCCCATGTATGTCACATGAAGATGAAGATATAATTACAGAAGACATCACTAGAATTATGTGGAGCAGGAACCTCAGAAAGTACAAGATAAACGCAATTCAGAAAGCAGCACAGGTCTGGGACATGTCCATTCATTTGTATTTTACAGAGTAACCATGACTAATAGGTTATATAATTCCATAAAAGTATTTGATAGTATGAGTCTCAGTAATATTTCATCTTAAAAACTTATTTCTATAAGAGAACTATTTGAATCCAAATATTTTGTGTTTACTTGAAAGTTAGGCTTTTGCCTTTTTGTTCAGCAATATTATAAGCATTTAACAGGATGCCAAGTCTTCCACTCATTTAAGTGCCTGTTATAGTTGACCAGCTAAAGCCAGAGCTTTCAAGGAAATAATCAAAAAGTTTTGAGAGAAAAGTCTGAAAATCTTAGCAGTTAAGCCATAGATCGCGAGTCATACCTTGGGCTGTGTTATAATCACATACTGCCAAAAAGAAGAAGAAGAAGAAGAAGAAGAAGAAGAAGAAGAAGAAGAAGAAGAAGAAGAAGAAGAAGAAGAGGAGG